>RJWM01026305.1:0-28252 GCA_004363535.1 Dasyprocta punctata | reverse complement strand
TACCTTATTTGTTATTTGTCTTATTCAATACTATTTCGTTCGACTATACTTGGCCAATTGGTAAGGGCATTTAGTTTGAAGACAATAAGAGGTATTACAAGGGGACCTGAGGAAGGAAGCTATGGAAAAAAGACATAGTTTTATATGAGGGTATTCATAAGATCATTTAAAAGTCTATACTACTAAATGCATTAACTGGCGAGAGAGAACAGAACATATTCATATGATCAGATCAATCCTACATGTCTTTATCTGTCCATCTGAACAGCCCCCTTAATGGTAATATACAATGTTGCAACCACTGTAAAATTCCAACCATCTAAAGTCCTAAACTTATAATTTTACAGTATAGGATATGTTGTTGTTGTTAGTTGAATCCTTTAGTTTTTTTTGTTTCTCTTAAGTATGACCATTCTTTTATCCTTTATAGGCTTCACTCTGAACTAGTTAGCTTGATTATATTAGACCTGATATTATGGGTAGTTATTTCAATGATAACAAGAGATACGCTAAGGGGAAAGGAAGAAAGGAAGGGAAAAAGAAAAAGACATAAATTTATAAATATGCATAAATAAGACAGCTAAAAAAAACTGTATTGCTGGGTACATTAGCTATTGAAAAAGAAAATTAATATTCTTGAATTGATAAACCTTGCGTGTCTATGTCTGTCAATATGATCAACCCCTATGAAGGTAACGATATGTAATATTGTAACTACTGTCAAACTTCAACCACCTCAGAGTGTAAACCTACAGTGTAATTGTATCAGATCTGTCGTTGTTGTTTGTTTTTCATGCTTTTTGTTTCTATCTTCTGTGTCTATTTTCTTTTAAATAAAATTAAAAAAAAAAGAAAGAAAGTTGGCAAAACCACCTGAAGGAAACTAAAGATAGACTTTCAAACCTTGAAGACAGGTTTGCAACTTGTAATCATGAAAGGAAAGATCTCTTAAAAATAACAAGAAACCTGGAAGTAACAATACAATGGCTGCAAGACAACTCAAAGAAACATAACTTAAGAATAAAATGTGTGAGTGAAAAAGCAAGGGTCAATACAAATCAAATTAAAAGCCTATTTACAGAAATAATTTCAGAAAAATTTCCAAGCATGGGAACAGGAAGTGACTTTCAGATAAGTGAAGCATATAGAATTCCAGCTAAGCATAACCAAAATATACCTACACCCAGGCACATAATAATCAAGATCCCAGAAATTCAACACAAAAACAGAACACTAAAAGCTATTAGAGGAAAAAAAAAAAACAGATCACCTACAAAGGAAAACCCATCAGAATCATGACAGACTTCTCAACACAAACCATCAGGTCAAGAAGAGCTTGGAGTGTAGTATTCCAAGTCCTGAAAGAAAACAACTTCCAACCCAGATTGATGTACACTGCAAAACTATCTTTCAAAATCAATGGAGAAACAAGATACTTCCATGACAAAGAACAACTAAAGGAATTTATGACAACCAAGCCAACCCTACAGAGAATACTGAAGGACATTTTAGAGAGAGATAAAAAAGACCACAGCTCCAGAAACAGTGGTAGGGGGATATCACTGAGTGGGATAGACAATTGAATAATCCATCATCAGGATTTGAGTCCAGTATTGTTTTCAATGAGCTGTTTAGTTTGATCTTATTCTATCTTGACCTGTCTAATTTTATTATATATGATGACATAGACAGCTATTTCAAAGATAACAAAATATATTAGGGTAGCCTTTATTGATATTTGATCACCTTGTTTTGAAACCCTATATTGCTTTCATTTTTCTGTTTTGAGTGATTTTAACCTATTTTGGTTTGTTTGATTGTATTATAACATGATATAGGCAACTGCTTAGAAGATAATATGAGGCACTGTAGAAATCAATGTTGTATTACTATGTATTGCTTCCATTTTTTTTATCTTTTATTGGTTTTATTCTGTACTATTTTGTTTGATTATATTAGGCCCGATGGTATGGGCGGTTATTTTGAAGATAACGAGAGGTATTACAAGGGAAAAGAAGGAAGGAAGGAAGGGAAAAGGAAAAAGACATAGATTTATATGTGGGTATATATAAGATGGTCAAAATGACTATACTACTAAATGCATTAACTATTGAGAGAGAACAGTTGATACATGATTAGATCAATTTTACATGTCTATATCTGTCAATCTGAGCAACCCCTTTGAAGGTAATGATATACAATGTTATAACCACTGTCAAATGCCAATTGTCTCATTTTGTAAACCTATAATGTTACAGTATCAGATTTGTTGTTGTTGGTCCCTTTTGCTTTTTGTTTCTCTTTTCTGTGATCATTGTTTTATTTTTTATTGGCTTTATTCTGAACTATTTTGTTTGATTATATTAGGCCTGGTGATATGGGCAGTTATTTTAAAGACAACAAGAAATATTCTAAGGGGAAAGGAGGAAAGCAGGAAGGGAAAAGGAAAAAGACATAAATTTATAAATAGGTATACATAAGATAGTTAAAATGACTCTATTGCTAAATGCATTAGCTATTGAAAAAGAACAGTTAATACTCATATGATTAGATCAATTTTGCATGTCTATATCTGTTAATCTGAATAACCCCTTTAAAGGGAATGATATGAAATATTACAACTACTGTCAAATTCCAACCGTCTCATTTTGTAAACCTATAATATTATCGTATAGGATTTGTTTTTGTTGTTTGTTTGTCTCTATTGCTTTTTGTTTCTCTTTTCTGTGTCCATTTTCTCTTAAATAAAAAAAAGAAAAAGAAAAAGGAAAAAGTTGAACAGAGTTTATTATGGTTTATATTGAAGAATGTCTGTCCAAAGTCCTCATGTGGTCGTAGGTGGTGCTTTTGCAAGGGGGTTGTACTGTGGAGGTACTACAACTGACTTGCTGTTAGGAGGTGGGGCCTGGTTAGAGGGAGTGTGTCTCTAGGGATGTGGCCTAGAAAGGTATATCTCTCTGTCTGGCTGCCCCCTTCACTGTCTACTTCCTGGTCATCATGATGTGAGCAGCTTTCCTCTACCCAGGCCCTTCTTTTATATTGTGATTTAGAGCCAACCAACTGTAAGCTGTAACCATGAGCCAAAACAAATCTCACTTCCTTTAAATTGTGAGTGTTGGGGATTTTTCCCAGTGATAAAGAAAGTGATTAAGACAGATTTTGGTACTAGAAGTGGACTTGTTGCTGTGACTAATTGACTGTGTGGTTCAGAAGCTTTTGAAATTGGTTTGCAAAGGAGTTTGGAATGGTTTGGAGATGCTGGCTGGAGAAGCCCTAGAATTCTGTAAACCAAGCTTGATGGGAGATTCTGATCTGATCTCTGAAGAACAGAAGACTTATAGGAATACAGACAGGAAAGGCCAGGCTCAATGGATTTCAGTTTAGAATAAGGATTTCCTTGACAGCTGGACTCCATGGCAGAAAATTTGTCTACATTTTGCTCATGTCCTGAGACTTTGTGAGAGACTGAGTTTAAGGGTGGTGGTCTAATTAATCTGGCAGAAGAAATTTCAAGGCAGCCCAGTGTTGAAGTGATGTCATAGGTACCACTGGTAGTTTTTAGCCATTTATCTACTGTGAAAAGCAGGACCAAAAAGCAGAGTTGAAAAGTTTGAACAACAGGCCTCATGTGCTCATTGGTGGAGCTTTTAGAAGAGGGCTAGACTATGGGAGCAGTCTGGCTGATTTGTTGTTAGGAGGTGGGATCTGGTTGGAGAAGGTGAGTTACTAGGGGCATGACCTGGAGGAGTGTCTCTCCCTTTCAGGCTCCCCTCACCTCTCTTTGCTTCTAGGCTGCCCTGACTTGAGCAGCTTTCCTCTGCTCAGGCCTTTCTATCATGCTGCTCTGACTTGGAGTCAACTGACTACAGACTGTAACCATGAGCCAAAGTAAACTTCTCCTCCATTTAGTTGTGGGTATTTGTCACAGCAACTGAGAAAGTGACCAAGATAGGACAAAGTCACAGTAGATAAATGGCTAAAAACGACCAGCAGTACCTATGACATCACCGCAACACTGGGCTGCCTTGAAATTTCTTTTTTTTTTTATTTGAGCGAAGAAAAACAAAACAAACAAAAACAACAACAACAACAACAACAAAAGTCGACATATATAGTAAAAACAACAAGCAAAAGAGACAAGCAAACGACTAGAGTAAATACACAACATTGCAGGTTTACACAACCGGTAGATAGAAGCTTGACAATGGTTGCAATATTGCACATCGTTATCTTTAAAATGGTTTCTTACATTAACAGATATAGACACGCTAGATTCTTTTGCCAGATTAATTAATTCAGTCTCAAAGCTCTAGAGAATGCTCCTCAGTTGGAAACATTAACCAGCAACCAAGTTAATATTTTCAATAACCAATTCTACTACCTAGTTATTTTGTCTAAATTGTATCCCTGACTCTTAATACGTGAGTGACTAAGAACTCCTCAATTCCTCGTCAGTTACTCTTCTTATTTATTTTTGTAGCATGTAATTAATATAAATTTTATTTAGCTTTTTATTATTAGTGTTTTCTATGCTCTGAAATTATCTGCTTGCTAATATGTTCTAGAGAGTTACCATTTATGTGCATTATATTTTGTTAATAATACTCAGAATATATTTAAAAAATCTTTGCACATTTTTCTTTTCTCTACTCCTAGCACTGAGAGTCATTTATAATATTGTCTATGATCTTGTTAGAATTTTGGTCTTTTAGGGATCTGAAATAGTAAGTAGCTATATGCTCATGGTATAGTTAAGTTCTTTGAGTTTACAGTTAAGCAAAGCAAAAATCATACTGCAGGATATTGCATAACAGAATTATAATTTACATATACATTTTTACATGTATAATTTACATATACATTTTTACATGTATATGTAAAAACATGTGCATATCTAATTTTATACTGGCCAGTGTTTTTCTTGGCTTTCTCTCTGCCCCTTGTTGGCTTCTGCTTCCCTCACAGTGTTTGTTTTCCCTAGTGCTCCAACAGGGAATGTGTAAGCAGCCATCTGGGAGTGCTTTGTCTTAGTGATGTAGAAGTGGCAGAGGGATGAGGGAAAAAGAGAGTGTTATCTGACAGTGGAGAAGAGATTTTTCAGCAGTTGTTTCCCAGGAGTTGATGAAGTGCTTTTATTTGTATTAGAAATGGACGGAAAAGAAAAGGAGGATTTTAAGAAATACAATCGTGAGCTATGTATTCTTGTCATTATGCTGGAGAAAAAGCACTTGGAATTTGCATTTGGATTGCTGGGTTTTGTTCTTTTAAGGTTCTCTGTACTGAGTCTGGACTATTTGGGCTCTTGGCAGCAGTGAGGAGGGGCAAGAGCCAGAGAAAACTTGTATGCTGTGTAAACTATATGAAGTCTAGGAATATTGTCCTCAAAGTTTTATTTTGGAACCAGGAATCAAACTCATGACCTCTCACTTGCCAGGCAAGTGCAGTGCCACTGAGCTATATCCCCAGCCCCATACTGTCCTCCAAGTTAACAGGAATACCCTGAAGAGTAGGCTTGGGGAAAGGGCACAGACCTTTAACTGTCTCTAGCTTTGATTTGATGTATTTTGGCAGAAATTTATTTATTTAGAATGAATAATGGAGCAAATAGTTACATGCATTATTTATTTAGAATAAAAAATAGAAAAGTAGCTAGGCAGTCTTTTTTCTTTTTTTTTTTTTTTACAGATTATTCAGGCAAAATCTATATGCCGTGATATACACTGGCTTCAGCTGCACACGCCTGCACCTCCTGACAAGTGCACGTCATCGATACAAACACAAATCCATTGAGACAGTGGGTTTCCATCACTGTGGAAAATTGCCTCCCCTGGGTATATTTCCTTCCTATCTCCTTTTCTGGCTGTAATTGAATTCCTTCTTAATGACACTTGTTTTGCTCTTCTGATTCAAGATAATCTATGTTTCCCTAGGCCACATCAAGCTGAGCTAAAAATAGGAAGCCTGAAACCTAATCAATGAGTGTTTCTCTGGAGCCTTTGTGGTCATTGGAGGTGAATGTTTGTCCATCTCAAATTCAATGAAATTTAGTAATATGATTAAAGACAAAATCATTACAAGTCACACTTAAACATAGTAATCTATTAGAAGGCACAATGGAAATAGAAGATCCCATTTGTGAGAGAAAAAGAATGAATAGAAATGGAATATCTAGGGATTAACTCAGTAAGCAATGTTCAAAACTGGTGTGAGGAAAACTTTGGGGCACCCTGACATACACAGAATCACGCTGGCACAAATGGAAAGACCACATACTTGGCTAGAAAGATCAGATATCCTAATGAGGTCACTTCCCCACGTGCATTATAAATTTAGCACTATCCAAATAAAAGTAAGATCAATTTTTTCAAGAGCTGTACCAGCTAAATACGAGTTTATTTGGAAGAACACCAGGAAAGATTTGACAAGAAAATCCTTCAAAAAAGAGAAAGGATTGGATTGTTGGTCCTGGGTAGATATTAATCCAGATGGAGCAATTGTAAATTTTAAAAAATGAAGTCATGATAGCACTCTGAAAGATAATCTATTCATAATTTTTCAGAATCACTTTCCTGACAAAGATTAAAGAATCTAGACTAAATGGCATTCATTTGTACAAAACTAAAATTAATATGTTAATGAAAAAAGAAAACTGAAATAAAACAATTTGGGAAAAATATTGCAAATTATATCACAAAGTGTTAATGTTTCTAATATGCAAACAGTTTCTAAAATGATCAGAAATTAATAAATAAAAGTAATAATGAAATGCCAATTTCTCCTTATATATAAAATGTGCAATCTAATGGAAAAGAGAAATGCAATATATAATTACCCAGACAACAAATTTTCTGGAACATCAGAATGGCCATAATCTGAAAAATTGACAATATACTCTCTAGGTGGGTGGGAATGGAGTAAGTTCTAAGCCCTGAAGAAAGGATTTGGAAATAGCTAACAAAATAATATTTGCCTTTCTCTGTAGCCCAGCAAACCCTGTTCTAGAAACCTGCCTCAAATATGTATGCATTGCAAAATACAAAAGGATATGTACACAAAGCCTTTCATTGTGAAACTATTTTCTGTAGAAAAAGACTGAAAAATGACAGGAATCCATGAATGAGCAGTCGGATAACCTAAAGCACACCCACATAATGAACTACAAACTATGTTTGTATCCTACTTTGAAGTGCTCTCTGGGATAGGTTATTAAGTAAAGAAAATCAAGAAGACTGTACATTATTCTTACTTTTTATCTAAGGAAGTAATTTGTTTTTGGCTTGCATTAGAAAAATGAAAGGGGAACTGAAAACAAAAGGAAAAGAATTACTTATAAAGCGGGGTTTCTCAGTAGCTGTCCCTCCCCCTGACACCTTGGCCTGGATAATTCTTTGTTATGTGTCTTGTGCGTTGTAGGATGGTTAGGAGCAACCCTGGCCTCTGTGAATGCTTGCAGCTGCCCACACTGCAACAACCAGGCTTTGCAAAATGTCCTGTAGAGGGCACAATTGTCCTCATTTGAAAACTGCAGAGCTTGGTAAAGGTAGAGTGGAACTGCAGAAATGGGTCCTGGACTTCTCGACAAAACAGCAGTCCCTCAAAATTGCATGCAAGATGGAACTAATTTAATTTATGGGTTAACCACACAGATGTTGCAAGTGACTTTGATGATAATTATTTGACTGTATATCCCTAGTGATATCCTGTAAGGAGAAAAGTATTCCAGACAAGTAACGATGTTTTCTCAGTCACCAGCATTGCTAGTAATAATACTGCTACTGTTGCTCAGGAACTAAAGCAAATAAGGAACTATGTTAATACGATTAAGAACTAATAATATAAGAGAAAATACATATAAAAAGTAAAACAAAAATTAAGTGAAAACTAGTCATTCTAAATTTGGGGTTGGAACTATCAACATGAATTCATGATATATTTCTCTTAAAAAAGTATTTCCTAGCTGTTTATGTTGAAAAATACACAGAAAACTCCCTGTAGCACCTAAACTATGGTCTCTAAGACGTTTTTTCCCATGAAAAGAAAATAGAGTTTATTACAGAAATGAGTGTTTCCAGGTCTGGGGACGAGAGAAACCTGAATGATCTTGTCCTGTCAGGAAATAAGAGAGTCACACAGTGGTGCAGTGGGTTATGATGCACAGCACACAGATGCTGGGCTGTTAGGGTCCTCCAGAGGAACAGGATCTCTAGAAAAAAGTCTAGTAACTGTGCAAGGGGCTTCTAGAGAGGCTGACAGGATCAGAGCGGAAGAGTCAGCAGTGGGGCTCTGCACGCTGGAGAGCTGCAGACCCAGGAGCTACTCAGTCAGGAAGCTGGAAGCCGCCGGACAAGAGGCCCAGAACACAGCCCCAGTCAAGGCTGAAAGCCTGGAGCTCCCTGGAGAGTCTCTGGGGTGAATCACATTGCAAAGCTGAAGGGGCTGGAGCCTGATGTCCAGAGGTCAAGGCAGCAGCAAAAGATGCACCTGCTCAAGGGAATGGAGCATTTTGAATGCAGGTCAATCTCCTCCTTCTTCCTCTTTCAGCCCGCCCAGAATGCAAGACTCTTAGATGGTGCCACCCACATCAGGTGGGTCTCCCCTCTGTTTGCTGACCCACATGCCATTCATCTGTGGAAACGCTGCACAGACACACCTAGGACTTTACTAATTTGCTAGGGCTTCTTAATTCAGTCAAGCTGACAGTCGCCATTAACCACTACAGGGGCAAATGAAAGCTTCCCCCAGACAAAGAGTAACAACTGCACGGGTGTTATTTTTTTTTTTTTCCCGGCACTGGGGGTCAAACTCACAACTTCGTGCCTGCCAGTCAGGTGCTTAAGCCATTGAGCCAAACTCCCAGCCCTGGTTTTTTGAGGCAGGGTCGCACTATGTAGCTCAAGCCGGCCTTGAGCTCGCGTTGTAGCCCAAGCCGGCCTCGAACTCACAATGCTCCTCCTACCTCAGCCTCCTGAGTGCTGGGATTAAAGGCGTGCACTGGTTTAAAACACAGCAAATGCGCTAAGCCTCATGACTTCATAACCATCTCTGCCACTTTCTGGTTCCAGGGTCAAATACCAGGTGCCCACAACTTGAAGAACAACAGCCTCATTCTGGCTCACGTTTTCAGTCCATAGTCCACTGGCTCCAAGGCCGGGCAACCTGACTGAAGGGCTGATGGAGGAGAGCAGCTCGCAGCATGGCAGCCAGGAACCAGAGAGAAGGGAGGAGAAGGGGAGGGTGCACACCCTTCCAGGCCATGCCCCCAGCGACCGGCTCTTCTAACCAGGCCCCGCCTTCTAATAGCATGCTTAGGTCTTAACTCATCAGTTGACTAATCCACCCGTAAGAATGGCATCCCCACGATCCAGCCTTCCCCTAAAATCCCCACCTCTGAGCACATGGGGCTTTGGGGGCCCTCTGTGGTAGACAAAAACCGTAACAACAATGATATTTAGGTTAAAAAAAAGTCTCATTTTTACCTTTGGAGCATTTTACAGAGCTAACTCATTATTCTGAATCTTGGTAAATAAAGAGACAGGATCAGGAATGTATTCTGTCTTTCCTATCATAAGATCCCTAGGGGAAACCTATACTCACAGGAGATAAGAAAATATTTTTCTTTATTGGAGCATTCAAACTAATAATAAAAAAAATCAAAGAATTAAAATTTTGTATAATAAAATAATAGATTTGTCTGCTAAAACCATAATTGAAGGGTCGGGCCAGCAACATCTGAAGTCAGACTGAAGAACAATCGGACCTTACTTGTTTCCTAGTGGAAGTACACAAAGCAAACTGTGAATTATTCTTGGCAGAGAATAATAGAGCTGAATCTGATCAAGCTTCCAAACCTAACTACCCATTTACAGGAAATACAGGTGAAAGAATAATGTTAGCTGCAATGACAGAGACACCATCCACAAAATCCAGAATACGTGAGAAACTACATGAGAATAACAATCTTGTTTCTTCAGTTAAAAAATTGGGACTTTCTCTGACATCGTCATGCCCATTTTCCCTGTTTTCTAAGTGCTCTGCAGTAGGTAAGTTGGCACAGCACAGCTTTTGAAGCTGTAAGTCCCATTCTTGGTGAATCCATGCAGTCACTATTGAGTTTCATTTCCAGAAACTTGATTTTCAACAGAAGCAAAGGGAGAAGCAGAACAGTGCCCCATGGCCCTCCTGTTTCGTAAGCAGAGCTTTGAGGCTTCCCCAGTTAGATTCCATCACATCCACTATTGGTCCTCACAATGAGCCAGCAAAAAGGAGCCTGCATCCAGCATAGCATTGCCTGATTCACTTCAGAGATATTTTGTTTCTATCCAAGTTTCAAAAATAATTTATCCCCACCCTGGATTTTATTCTGTAACAGCTCAGTGATCTAATTATAGGAGTCATTTGGTTGCTTGGGTCAAAACTTTCAGTTGATTTTAAAAGATTCTAATGGTGCTGGCTCTGTATCCTGTTGTGGAGAGGCGGCATATTTTAGTAGAATGAACATCACTATATGTATAAAAATAAATGCAACACTGTAGCTCTAGAATTTATCAGTAGCATGCCTGCCTGGGATGCCATTACTGTATCAAACCTAAAAGGCAGAAATGATTATACTTGGACTTTCTGTTAGTATCACATGAAATGATGCATGCAGAAGTGCTTGGCAAACATTTCATATGCACATACAATTCTGTTAGTGCAATTGCTGTACCAACTCTTGAATGTGTGTTTTAAAATTATTCTTTTCTTCTTGTGTGCATCTATGTAGCATCAGGCACTACTTCCATCAGGAGTTTCCATTTTTAGTAATATGTCCACTTGAGAGGCAGGATGCTGGGAACTCAAGAAGCCTTAACTTTCTTTTTGTTGTGTAATTTACTGATCGGTTTCTCATTCATATAGTTAGGATAGTAGCATTGATCTCATGAAGTTTTCCAGAGGATGAAGAAGAAAGGCGATAAGGCAATCTGGATCACTTGTTTTAGAATCTCTTGAATCCATGTATCTAACTGTAGTAGAAAGTCCTTTGATTTTCATTATTTCTTATAACTCATGTTTTAAGAAATAATGTCGTTTTCTCATGCAAGTATCTGCTCATGTTTTCTGTCTTTATTAAGTAAATCTATAATATGCTAACTAGCCCTAGCCAGAACTCATCTCTTTTAATTTATAAAATTTTAAGTATTACTGAGTTATCATTATAAAATCTTAAAGCTGTGGCTCTTGATTCCCAAAGTATCACCACCTTAGTTAGACTCTTGCCCTTTTTACCTGGTTGTTGCAACCACCTTTGTATCATCACTCAGGAAAATGAAGGCATTTGTACCATGACCTGAAAACACCAACGTTGTGTTTCCAAGAGTCCTGCCAAGTGAAGGGGATATTGTAGGTGGACAAGGATTGCAATGTCTGTGTATCACCTGAGGGGCAGGGGACCCAGGCAGCTGGTGTTATCTGCACATCTGCCTTCCTGCCCCGTACTAGGTCAGCTGTTCTCTGGGAGGCTGGGAATGCAGTGGAGCAATGTAAGCTCATATTGTCATTGCTATGTAGTTTATAAACCCTCCCTGCAGTTCTTGCATCTAGGACAGGGCACTGTGGAGGGCTGAAGTCCAGCTGGCTGCCCCTGGATACTTCCAGTTCTTTTTGTCCATTTCCCTCTGATCCCTGCCAGGGCTCTGGTGATGTCCATCTGTGGCTGCTACCACTGGGCCCTGTCCAACCTGCTGCCAGGGCACTTTCTGCCTATCGACACATTCATCTCTTGAACCTTTGGGCCACTGGGCACTCCAAGCACATCTTGGTGACTTTCCTGTCCAGCTGCCTACACTGGGTTCTACTCTTTCTTGCTGGCCTCAGTTAACGCTGTCCTTTCCTGCGGATACTTTAATAAACCTTAGATCCTAAAGCCGTCTCTGGATATTTTTTTGTTTCTCACTAGCCTCCTGTATCATCCCACACTTGGGCTGTGGTCAGGACAGCCCTCCAAGTCTCCTTTTGAACTGAACACAGATTTTCTGTCCTGAATCCAATCCTTTGTCTTTATCAGTGTTGGTTAGTGCTATTTGGAATATATATCTAATCATCTAACTCCTCTGAAATGTTAAATAACAACAAGAAAATGACCTTACTTCTGATGTGCAGAAAAGTTCACCTAATGTCCTTCCATCCCCAAGAATGAGGTCATATTCTTGAAGCATCCAGTAAGCCTTGTTTTATAAAATATTGTCTTTTTAAAAATCCTGAATTTCAGCTGTTTTGTTAAATGCCTTTTATGCCCCTGTGGAGATAACTATGCTTTTTTCTATTCTTTGAGCCATTAATAGATTTTGAGATATTGAGCAACTTTTGCATTCCTGGAATAAAACCCACTTGGTCCTCTTGTATTTTCCCTTACACATGCTGCTGGGTGGTGTTTATTAGTACACTAAAAATGTTTACACTGATAATCTTATGTGAGATTAATTTGCAGTTTTCTCTTTCTGTGTAAACTTTACAAATTGAGTATTAATATTTCCCATGAATCTTTAAGTTGAATTTGGGTTTTTTATATATATATGCTCAGAAACAGCTTAAATAGCATTGGGACTTCAGGATCTAAAAACATCCAGTAGAAATCTCCTTAAAGTGTGAGAGGGGTAGTTCATACCTGCAGAGGCACGGTGACTCCTGGTGACCCCAGAGGCCTCCACAGAGGAATGTACCAGTGGAATGTACCAGTGGATCCTGGGGATTGCAGTGACTGGCAAGTTATTTGGGTTCAGATGACACTCATGAGAGTGAAATTGGTTGGTAGTCACTTTGGAAAGGGGCCAGTAGAAGTTAGAATTCAGAGCAGTTGTGGGTTGGCTTCATCTAGCAGCTCCTCATGTCAAGGTGAGGCACAGCTGAGTTCAAGCCAGCAGGAGACCAGGGAGCTGAGTTCAAGTCACTTGGAGTACAGGGACAGGGGTCTGTAGATGAGAAAATAAAATAGGGGCTTCCTTAGATCTTCTAGCTAATCCCAACTAGAAGGAGTTAAAAACAAACTTTACTAGTGAGATTCTCCTGGGAAGCAAGTCAAAAACAGGGGTGGAAAGAGAAAGAAAGAAAGAAAGAAAAAAAGAAAGAAAGAAAGAAATCAAATGACCTTACTTGCACTAAGACACCAGAAAAAGAGCTAACAGGCATGACACAGAGAGAAAACCAGGTGCACAAACAATAAGCCACTCCCACCTCTAGTAAAATACAGGGAAAGCAAGGGCGGGGGTGACTAACTTTAAGGCAGCAAGTGCTCACACCTATACATTAACATATACACATATATGCATGTGTATTCATTCTAGAGTCACTGTATTAGTCACTCTAGAGCCATTATAGAGTAGAGTAGATATCCACATGCCCCTTCTTAACTCTAAGCTAACCATGAACAATGGCCCTCATTGGCAACTAGCCCTTCCACCTCAAAGATGAGATCTTACAAAGTATGCCAAGGACAAGTGAACAGACAGACAAAAAGAAGCCCACATAGACCACCAGAATAAATAATGTAAGGCAGAGGTGTCTGGAAATCAATCCAGGTATGACAAATTCCAGGTGGAGGAGAGTCACTCACCATCCCCATAGAAACAGCCAAGAACTAAGGGCCAGGAGTCCTCCATCTTTCTGGATCTCCCTACCCTGAATCTTCCTTATTAGGGAAGCTATCTATTTTCTTTCTCTTTCCTCTTACTCTTAACAAATAAAATGTCTTCCTTTTGCTGAACTTTGTCCCTCTAGTTTACTATCAGGGCTGAGCTACAATCCTGGTGGGCTGTTGGACAGCAGATCAGTTGTGCTCAGCCCCCAGATGTGACAGGAGTGTTGTGGGCTGAAAAACTCAGGTCCCAGCCTCACAGCTGGAAACCAGGAGCATCCTGAACTTCAGTGGAACTAAAGGCCTGGGTTTGCTGGGATTATCCACCATTGCCATAATTCTACTGCTGGCTTGCTGGAATCAATCAGCACATATCTGCAGTCTGGCTGCCCTCCTCTGTCAATCAGTGACTGTAGAGATAGGCTCTGAGGTGGACTTTTTGCTGCTTTTCTTCATTTTTCTATTTTTTGCCTTTTTATTGTTTGTTCTTATTTTTATACAAGTGAAATATTGTTTCTGGTTTTTTTTGTTTATTTTGTTCTGTTCTTGTTTCTGTTTCTTCTTTATCTCCCTCCTGTCTTCACAAGTTCTCAAAATTTGCATAATCTTCCTTTAACCTCTAGCCTTGCTTCTAATTTCTTTCTCTTCTTTTAGCTCTCTAATTTTCCCTTTTTAACTAAATGTAAAAATTAAACATTTAAATTTAAAAATTTAATTCTTAAATTTTCTCCTGAGGGTATAAATCACCATATTGAGGGTATATTTACTGTACATCATTTTATGGTTTGTTTTAGATTTGGTTATATAATTGCAAATCATATTCATATGGTTAAAAGTGGTAATTTAATAGTTATTACAGTTTGTCATTTTCTATGCTATGTTTGATGCTCTTGTCATTACTGATAGTACTACTTTAGCCAAAGTGATGTAATTATTCTAATCAGTTGTTCTTCCTGGTATGCCAAGACTGAAATTGCCTGAGGGTCATAAAGAGTACTATAAGCAAATGCCAAGGACAAGGGACTAGGTCAAATAGGTAACATTTTCTCATCTCCAATGAATTGAAGAGATAGTGTATTGGGTATGCTATGTCCCCCCAAGTCCTCATATACTTTTGATGGGGCTAAGTCTGGCGCTTGCTTGTGTTCAGTTTGTTGTCTGGCGCTGGGATTGGCAATGTGAGTGCTGCACCTGCCCAGTGGGGGAGCCGACATACAGTGTAAATGAGGCGGGTCTTCCTCTTCTGCGCTTCCAGGCTTCCGCCTGCTCTCTCTCGTCAGCGCACTTGTGGCTTGCAGCCGCCATGAATGGCAGCCCCACCATGCCATGCTGACTTGGAGCCAACTAAGTATGGGCTGAAACTCCCGAGAAACTGTAAGAAATAAACCTTTCCTTCCCTAATTTTGGGCGTCAGGTATTTTGTCTTGGCAACAAGCGAAAAGTAACTAAGACAGGTAGGATCTTGCAACAGACTCAGAACCCAAAAGCCAGCTAACCTGGAAGACATTGCTGAGAAGTAGTCATTTCCAAAGGATTCTAAGTGCAAGCAATAAAGATACTTATCATAAACAATTTACAAGCATCAAGGCAGGAATAAAAATGAAAGAAAGAGCCCCAAAACATTAAGAAAATGAGAAGAAACAGAAGCAAAAAGCAACTCCAGACTTCTAGCTCACCAAAAGCAAACTAAGGGAGCGATGAGGTGAAACAATTCAGTGGGAGTAACAATGAAGATGAATGAGGCTCTAGAAACAAAATCAAATCAGAAATAATTTCTCAGATAACTTCACAGCTGATGACCATAATGAAGGACATGATTAGTGAATCTAGAGAAGATACAGATAAAAAAAATAGAGGAGCTTAGGAAAATAATGGAAACCATGATTGGCCAACATAGGAAAGAAATGGAATCCATGAAACAGATTCAATCAGATGTTGACAGATTAAAAATTCTTTTGAAAGTATACACATCAGACCATACACTGGGGGTGTGCTCTGGCTAGCCCTGTGCTCCAGAGCTCTGAATTTCTCCCAGTCAGACACAAGGTACCAGTGGAGCCACATTCCAGGGGTGTGCTCCACCTAGCCATCTGGGTCCCAGAGGTCTCTACCCAACCAGGTGTAAAGCCCAAGTACCGCACTCCAGGGGATGTGTCCTCGATAGCTGCACAGAGGATCCAAGCTCTGCTTAGCCCAGTGTCCCAGCACAGTTCATCAGGGACTACCCAGTCAGTCTCACAGGTCACAGAGATACTGAGCCCAGCCCAGCCCAGAGCTGCAGAGCCACCATCAGGCAGCATCCAGCTGCACTGACAAGTCTTGGAGAATTTGAGCTCTGCCCATCAGAGCGTAAGACCTGAGCGCCATCGTTTAGGTATGTGGCCCAGCTAGCCACAAAGCAGGGCCCGGATGTTCTGAACTACACCCAGCCAGGAGCAGTGTTCCAGCATCATGTGCTGGGGGTGCACTCTGGCTAGTCCCATGCCCCAGAGGCTCTGAAATCCTCCCAGCCAGACACAAGTTCCCAGTGGTGCCACACTCCGACAGTGTACTCTACCTAGCTGCCTGGGTCCCAGAGATGCTGAACTCTACCTAGCCAGGCATAAGGCCTCAGTGCCACACTCTGGGAGTGTGTCCCTGATAGCTGCCTGGGTCACAGAGGTTTTGAACTCCACCCAGTCAGGTGCTAGGCCCCAGTGACATACTCCAGTTATGTGCCCCTGCCAGCTGCATGGAGGATCCAAGCTCTGCCCAGCCCAGCATCCCATAGCAACCCAGAGCAGCACATCAGGAGAACAGCCAGCCAGCCTCACAGGCCACAGAGCACAAGGCTCCAGTGCCATAGATCAGCAGTGCACCCCGGTTAGCCATGGGGATACTGGAGGATTGAAACTCTGCCAAGCACAGCATTCCAATGCAATCTATCAGGAGGGTGTCTGACCAGCCACACATCTCCTGGAGGAAAATGACAAAACGAAAGAGCAAGATGTAGTCTCAGTCCTCTAGCTTACTGAAAGGAAACCCAAGGGATACTGAAATGGAAGACACTGGAAACCACACAACTGAACTTTCTGAAATGATAGCAATTGAAGTAAAGAAATAACTCCATAAAGCTATAGAGGAAATCAGATCAGAAATAATCTGTCCAGTAAAAAATGAAATGACAAACATAAAAGAAATGCTGTGTGTATCTAAAGAAGATGTAGATAAAAAAACAGAGGAACATAAGAAAATGATGGAAACTTTGAAAGCACAATATAAGGCAGAATTAGAATGCATGATACAGATTCAAAGGGACATTCAGGATATTAAAAATTCCATTGAAAGTTGGCAAATCTGCTTGAATGAAGCTGAAGGTAGACTTTCATACCTTGAAGGCAGGATGGAAGCTTATGATCATGAAAGAAAAGATCTTTTAAAAATGACACGGAAAGCCGAGTGTGGTGGTGCACACCTTTAATTCCAGCACTCGGGAGGCTGAGGTAGGTGGTGCATTGTGAGTTCGAGGGCAGGGTGGGCTACAATGTGAGCAAGACTGGCCTGAACTACATAGTGTGACCCTGCCTCAAAAAAATTAGGGCCGGGAGCTTGGCTTAGTGGCTTAAGCACCTGCTTGTCAGGTGCCAGGTTCTGAGTTTGATCCCCGGTTCTGAAACAAACAAACAGTCAAGGAACCAGGAAGCAACAATTCAACAACTGCAAGATGATGCAAAGAGAGACAATATAATATTGATAGGTGTCAGTGAAAAATCAGGGGTCAACACAAATGATCTACAAAGACTATTTGCAGAAATAATAGCAGAAAATTTTCCAAACAAGGGACGAGGATCTGATATACACATAAGTGAGGCATATAGAACCCCAATTAGCCATAAACAAAATAAATCTTCACCCAGACATATAATAATTAGGATATCACAAATTCAGCACAGTAACAGAACACTAAAAGCTGTCAGAGAAAAAAAACAGATCACCTACAAAGGAAAGCCTATTAGAATCATGGCAGACTTCTCAACACAAAACTTCAAGTCAATGAGAGCTTGGAGTGAGTATTTTAGGTACTGAAAGAAAACAACTTTAAACCCAGATTGGTGTATCCTGCAAAACTGTCTTTAAGACTGATGGAGAAATATGATACTACCATGACAGAGAACAACAGAAGAAATTCATGGCCACCAAACCAATGCTACAAAGAGTACTGAAGGACACTCTAGAAAGAAACAAAGATAACTACAATCATAAGAACAACAACAAAAGGAAACCACTAAGCAGGGCAAATAATTGAACAGAAAATGTAGAAAACCAACAACAGAAAGCTATGATGACAGGAATGAGTCAGTATATACCAGTTATAGCAATCAATGTAAATGGTCTCAACTCACCAACAAAAAGAAACAGACTGGCAGAGTGGGTTAAGAAACAAAATCCAACAATATGCTGTGTACAAGAAGCACATATAACTCAAAAGGAAACTCATAGACTAAAAATCAAAGGCTGAAAAATAATACTTCATGCAATAGGAACCCAGAAAAAAGCAGGGGTAGCTATTATGTTTGCAGACACTGTGAACTTCAAACCAAGAATGATCAAAAGAGATAATGAAGGTCACTATATACTTGTTAGGGGAAAACTTCCAGTGAAAGAGATTACAATCATAAATATATATGCAATGAATATGGGAGCACACAACCATGTAAGACAAATCTTAATAGACATGAAAAACCAGGAACCTTAACACCCCATTATCACAAAGAGACAGATCAACCAAACAAAAAATCAGCAAAGGAATAGCAGAACTGAATCAAACTTATGAACAAATGGACCTAGTAGATGTGTACCAAGTGTTCTACACATCAACATCAGAATACACATTCTTCTCAGCTGCACATGGGTCATTCTCTAAAGTAGATCATATACTGGTCCACAAAACATGCTTCAGTAAATGCAAACTGAAATAATTCCATGCCTATTATCTGACCATAGCACAGTAAAACTGGAAATGAATAACAAAAAAGCCCCACAAGAACCCCATAAACACATGGAAATTAAATAATACTCTCCTAAACAATCAATGGGTCACAGAAGAAATTATAGAAGAAATTAAACAATATCTACAATTGAATGAAAATGCAAATACAAATTACCAGAACCTGTGGGATACAATGAAAGCAGTCATCAGAGGGAAATTTATAGCACTAAACTCCCACATCAGAAAAATGGAAAGAACACACATAAACAATCTAATGATGCACCTCAACCTTATAGATAAAGAAGAGCAAGTCAAGTCCAAAGCCCAAAGAAGGGAGAAAATTATCAAGATCAGAGCAGAAATTAACACAATTGAAACTAAGAAAACAATACAAAGAATTAATGAATCCAAGAGTTGGTTCTTTGAAAGAGTAAATAAAATTGACAAACCCCTAGCCAGCCTTATCAAAAAGAGGAAAGAAAAAACTCAGATCCATGCAATAAGAAATGAAAAGGCTGAAATCACTACAGACCCGGAGGAAATACAGAAGATCATCAGCACCTACTTTGTAAACCTTTACTCACATGGATTTGATAACAGAAGAAATGGACAGATTCCTAGAAACCTATGAACTACCAAAGCTGAATCAAGAAGATGTAAAACTGCTGAATAACCCAATTTCTGCTAACAAAATTGAAAATGTAATTAGAACATTACCAACAAAGAAAAGCCCAGGTCCTGATGGATTCACCACTGAATTCTACAAGAAATTTAGGGAAGACTTAATGCCAACAATCCTCAAAGTCTTCAATTAAATTGAAAGGGAAGAAAGTCTCCCTAACTCATTCCTGGAAACAAGTATTACCCTAATACCAAAACCAGAGAAAGACCCAACCAAAAAAGAAGATTACAGGCCAGTCTCCCTAATGAACATAGATGTAAAAATCCTCAATAAAATACTGACAAATAGAATACAGCAAGTCATCAGGAAGATTATACAGCATGATCAAGTGGGATTCATTCCAGGAATGCAGGGATAGTTCAACATATGCAAATCAATAAATGTAATACACTATATCAACAGGGCCAAGGTCAAGAACCACATGATCATTTCAATAGATGTGGAAAAAGTTTTCGACAAAATCCAACACCCATTCATGATAAAAGCCCTATAGAAAATCAGAATAGATGGTCTCTACTACAACCTGATAAAAGCCATATATGATAAACCAAAAGCCAACATCTTACTAAATGGAGAAAAACTAAAATCTTCCAACTTAAAATCAGGAACAAGACAAAAATGTCCATTATCACCACTCCTATTCAATATAGTTTGGGAATTATTAGCCAGAGCAATTAGACAAGAGAAAGAAATAAAGGGAATAAGGATAAGAAAGGAAGAAGTAAAATTATCACTCTTTGCAGATGGTATGATACTCTACATAGAAGACCCCCAAAAATCCATTGAAAGACTTCTAGATGTAATAACCAAATTCAGTAAGTAGCTGGACACAAGGTGAACACTCAATAATCAATAGCATTCTTGTACACAACAAACTCCCTGAGAGAGAAATAAGGGAAACCACACCCTTTCCTTTAACATTCAAAAAAAAAAAAAGAAATACTTAGGAATCAATCTAACAAAGGAAGTAAAAGATCTATACAGTGAAAATTACATTACTCTGAAGAAGGAAATCGAAGAGGATTTCAGAAAATGGAAAGATATTCCCTGTTCATGGATAGGAAGATTAAACATCATAAAAATGGCCATTCTCCCAAAATTGTTATACAGATTTAATGCAATCCCAATCAAAATACCACTTGCCTACCTCACAGAGCTAGAGAAATCAATCCTAAAATTCATCTGGAACCAGAAGAGGCCTAGGATAGCAAAGCAATTCTGGGCAACAAAGGGAAGGCAGGAGGCATCAGAATCCCTGGCTTGAAATTACACTACAAAGCTACTGTGATAAAATCAGCATGGTACTGGAATCAAAACAGACCTGAAGATCAATAGAATAGATTAGAAAATGCAGCCACAACTACAAACATACTTAGCCACCTCATCTTTGACAAAGGGGCTAAACATGTACGTTGGAAGAAAGATAGCCTTTTTAACAAATGGTGCTGGAAAAACTGGCTTTCTATATGCCATAAACTAAAACTAGATCCATGTCTATCATCATGCACTAAAATAAAGTCAAAATGGATCAAAGATCTGAACTTTTTTTTTTTTTTTTTTTTTTTTTTTTTTTTTGCGGTACCGGGGATGAACTCACAACCTCACACCTGCCAGGGCAGGTGCTTAAGGCACTGAGCCAAACTCCCAGCCCTGGTTTTTTTGAGGCAGGGTCGCACTATGTAGCTCAGGCCGGCCTTGCGCTTGCGTGGTAGCGCAAGCAGGCCTCGAACTCACAACGCTCCGCCTACCTCAGCCTCCCGAGTGCTGGGAAAAGATCTGAATATTAAAACAGAGACACTAAACTTGCTAGAAGACAAAGTAGGTAAAAATCTTGATGACATAGGAGTAGGCAGAGAGTTCATGAACAATAATCAAATTGCGTGGGAAACACTTCCCAGAATCAACAACTGGGATCTCGTCTTACTAAAAAGTTTTTGCATGTCAAAGGAAATATCCAACAGAGTGAAAAGAAAACCCATGCACTGCAAAAATGTCTTAGCCATTTGTCCTTCAGACAAAGTACTTCTATCTAAAACATATAAAGAATTAAAAGAAATCAGGCCCCTAAAATTCAAGGACCCAATCCAAAAATGGGCATCTGAGATGAATATACACTTCTCAGAGGAAGAAATACAAATGGCAGACAAATATAGGAAAAAATGTTCAACATCAATGGTCATTTGGGAAATGCAAATTAAAACAACAATGAGATTTCATCTCACTCCAGAAAGAATGGACAAGATCAAGAAATCAACCAATAACAAATGCTGCAGGGTGTGTGGGGAAAAAGGAACTCTTCTCCACTGTTGGTGGGAGTGTAGGCTTGTGCAACCATTGTGGAAAACAGTGTGAAGATTCCTCAAAGAGCTAGGATTAGAGATTCCATTTGACCCAGCTATCCTGCTTGTGGGCATTTTCCCAGAAGAATTGAAAAGAACATACCACAGTGATATGTGTGCACCCATGTTTATAGCAACACAATTTGTGATAGCCAAATCTTGGAAACAACCCAAGTGCCCATCGATCAAGGAATGGAAAAAAAAGATGTGGTATTTTATACAATGGAGTACTGCTCAGTTATAAAGAAAGATTGCATGGAGCCTTTTATAGGTAAATGGACACGACTTGAGACCATATTCATAAGTGAAATAAATCATACTCACATGTGTAAGTACCATATTGTCTCCCTAGTGTAAGGAACTGAAAAAGAATATATGATCCAAAATCTAGAATAACTACCATGTAAGGGTAAGAAACTCCTCAAAGAGGAATAGTAATTGGGATAGAGGAAAGCAGGAAAGAAGGAAGGGAAAAGGAAAAAGTCGTAAATTTATGCATATATGTATATACATAGACAGCTGAAATGACTATACTACTAAATGTATTAGTTATTGGAAAAGAACAGTTAATACTCATATGATTAGATCAATTTTATGTCTATATCTGTAAATCTAAGTAACCCTTCTGAAGGTAGCAATATGCAATATTACAAACATTGTCAAATTCCTATCATCTTGTTTTATAAACCTATACTGTTATTGCATTGGGTTTTTTGTTGCTTGTTTTTCTGTTTTGCTTTTTGTTTTTCTTTTCTGTGTCTTTTTTCTCTTAAATAAAAAAGTATACATATCAGAATGAGCCAATGTGAGGACAGAATATCAGATCTAGGAGACAGGATTGTGTCTAGCAATTATGAAAAGAAAGACTTCTTAAAAATAGCAAGAGACCAAGAAAAATTGATCCAACAACTGCTAGAAGATGCAAAGAAGAATAACATAAGGTTGATCAGAGTCCATGAAAAAAGTAGGAGGTAGTGCAACCAACAAGAAAAAAAAAAAGAACTGTTCACAGAAGTCCTAAAAACTTCCCAAGCATGGAAAAAGAATTTGACATACAGATAAGTGAGGCATATAGAACTCCAATTAGTCATGATAAAAAACATGATGACAACAACAACAGCAAAACACAAAAAACTACTCCAAAGCTTATAATAGTCAAGATTCCAGAAATTCAACACAAGAGCAGAATATTAAAAACTGTTAGAGAAAAGAAACAAATCACATACAAAAGAAAGGCCATCAGAATCACAACTGACTTCTTAACATAAATCCTGAAGGCAAGGAGAGCTTAGAGTGAAGTATTTCAAGATCTAAAGGAAAACAGTCTCCAACTCAGATTGATATACACCACAAAACTATGTTTCAAAGTTGATAGAGAAAAAAGATACTTCTGTGATAAAAAACACCTGAAGAAGTTCATGACCATGAATCTAGCACTCCAAAATGTTCTGATGGATTTTCTACAAAGAGATAATGAAGAAGAATGCAATTCCGTGAACCCCAAGTGAATGCACCAACCACACAAGACAAGTAATTAAACAGAGGGGAAAGAAAATAAAGTAACAGCATAAAAATAACATTACAAGGATAATTCAATACATATCAATTATAACCATCAATGTAGATGGTCTCAACTCACCAATCAAAAGAAACAGACTGGCAGAATGCATCAAGAAACAAGACCCAATAATATTCTGCATACAAGAAACATGTTTGACTCAAAGAAATTCATAGACTGAAAAATCAAAGGGTGGGAAAAATACTCTATGTAATAGAAACCTGGGAAAAAGCAGGAGCACTTATTGTATTTACAGACAAAGTAAATTTCAAGATGAGACTGATCAAGAAAGATAAAGAAAGTCACTACATCCTTGTTAATGGAGCAATCCAAGAGGAATAGATAACAATCATAGACATTTATACACCAGATACACACAACTATATAAAACAAATATTAATAGACATGAAAAATCAAATAAACGTTAGTACAATTGTAATGGGGGAAACTTAATACTTCACTGTTACAAATAGAGAGATCAATAGGCAAAAACTCAATGAAGAAATAGCAGAACTGAACCAAATTTTTGAACAAATGGACAGTAGATGTCTACAGAGTGTTCCACACAGCATCAGAATACACAGACTGTTTTAGGTTACTCATGTAAAGAAATCATAAGATAGTTAACTTTCTGGATCTAGCATAATTCACCTAACTTTATGTTCTGAAGTTCCATTATTTTCCTGAAATTGGCATGATTTCTTTCCTCTTTCTGGATGAACAGTACTCCATTGTGTATATAATCCACGTTTTCATTTTTCATTTGCCTGTTGATGGATATCTAGGCTGTTTCCAGAGCTTAGTTACTTTTCTTTTGTGCTGCTATGAATGTAAGTATGCATGTGTCATCATAATATGATGTCCTTCACTCTTTTGGGAATATGCCTAGTACAATATGACCATGCCGAACAGAATATCCATTTTTAGGTTTTTTTTTTTAAATCTATACACTTGTACAGTAATTACCATGAATTTTTACTAAAGAGCACATGGTAGGTCATTTTAGATACATAGACATAACTGTAATTTTGTGACAAAACACATTAAATATATGCATTCAATAAGCAGTTATGCTATGAAATATTTCTTTTTTATTTTGGAGAATTTTGAAATGCTTACTTAGAAAGATACTTGGATTCTCAGTATTTTGTCAACCCTGCTTTTCTGTTGAGTGGTTACCTATCTCTGTCATTTTCATCCAAATATGTTAGAAAGGTCTTTTTATGGATTAAAATTACTGAATTGGAGGGAATGAAGATGAAAAGTGTGAAAAGTTATCTAACTGTAGTGATAACTATTTTGGATTATGGGAAAGAAAGAAACTGATACTAAAAGAAGTTTGCAAAATGATTGGAAAGTACAAGTCCTTCAAGACGATGTGTTGAAAAACTGATAACATTGTTGGTTTCTGCACAGCTATTTTTAATGCTTTGTTATAAGACAGAGTGTCTTTGTAAAGCAATTGATAATGCAGTGTTCTGTGTGGAATGTGTACTTCTCATCTCAGGAACGACTCTAGGAAGCCAAGGTTGTGATGAGGGTCTTGAGAGGTCACTGGCACGCCCAGGGGTGTACAGAGAGTCCCTGCAGTGGTGGGAAGAGCAGGGGCTAGGAGGAGAGCCAGGTACGAGACTTGACTCTGCAGGTGGCTGTCTCTGTGAACGAGTGCCAGTTACTTGAATGGGATATCAACGGATTGGCCCAACTCATCCTTAGTACCATGATTAGCATCATGATTTTAAGTTTAAAATAATTTACCCAAACAACGAAAATGTTAAGATCATGATCATTTATGTAGCTAAGCAGCACAGAATGATCAATATCTAGTAAATTGTAATAGATTAAATGTGTTGTGTGTGTGCAGAGAAAGAGAGAGAGAATTTAAAAGAAGAAAACCTGAAAAAGATAACTATCGACATAAAATGCAAAATGGAATTAAAACTATGCAGTTGTCTGTCTTGTATTTTATGTTTTCTGTTTGAATTACCTTGCTTGTTTTGTCAAAATTGGAAAATAACCATATCAAACCTAAAATAAGATAAGCATCTCCAAAAAAATTCTATTAGGTTCATTTTTATTGGATTAAATGCAGCTTCAGTGGAATGACATGGGAAGATGAGGGTAGTGGAAAATTATCAGAGGGAAGTTGATGCTGGAGAATGGAGAAGCACTATACCAGATTGTTAGGTCAGCTCTGTACTTCAGTATCTGGCACGATGCCTGGCTCGTAATGAATGCTCAACCCTGTAGGGTTGACTCTTGATGGTAAATGTAAGCAAAGCAAACCAGAGAACAAGTTTTCCACCATTTTAATATGAAGTGTATATTGAGATATAGATTTCTTTTTCTGAAATACAGGAGTTTATATTTTAGCTTTGCAGTAATTGCAGTAAGTTTTTCTTGAATTAAGTAGATTCATCATGTGTTTGTGGTTGCTATTTTAAATTTTTTTGCTATTTCAATTTTACTCATCAGTAGTTTAAATACAATTAAAAATTTTGCTGTTTACTTAAAATATAAGACTCTAGGTAAGTAACAAAATTCAATAGTATGCAAAATATTTCTTTTGGCATTTTAACAGGATAAGCACAATTGTTGATATCCCATCACTCAAATACTATGATGCAAAACTGACAGTACTGTCATGTGTCACTTCACAGCAGGAGTATGCTCTGAAAAGGTGTCACTGGGGGATTTCCTTATCATGTCAACATCACAGAGTTGGCTTACACAAACCTAAATGCAATACGTCTCTTAATGAGACCTCTCTGTCTCTCTGTCTCTGTTTCTGGCTCTCTCTTTCTCTGTCTCTCTGTGTCTCTGTGTCTCTCTGTCCTGTCTGTCTTTCTCCCCTTGGGGACTGACTCCAGAGCTGGGGTTATGGATCACAGGCTCGAACCCAGAACCTCACTCATGGCCAACCTTGCTGAATGTGGATCCTTGATGCTGGGAAGGGATGTGGTAGACACGAGATGCAGGAGACTCTGCTGCCATAACACAGCACAGCCTTGCAATCAACTACTTTTATTCCAAGTATGGTAGAAGGAGTGCCTTCTAAAATGGCAGTTAAAGAATAGGATAGTAAATGCATAGACCAGTAGCATGGTCATTTGTTATCACTGTCAAGTATTGTGAGCTGTATGTTATTGTATATGCTATCCTTTTATACAACCGGCAGTGGAGTGAGTTTGTTTGTTACATCAGCACCACCTCAGATTTTTACTTTTTGACATTACAGTGGCTGCAAATTCCCCAGGCAGTGGGAGTTTCTCAGTTTTGCTGTAGTGGAGGCTGCTATTACTGAGGACAAAGAAACTGCCATTGGCAAAGTTGGTTGACCAGAATTTAGGGACTTCTGGTCCTCACATTTGTCAGGGTCCCCACACATCTCCATCCCATGTTAGGGGACACATTCTTCCCAATCAACACGTTCATTCTAACAGTGCTCACTGTGCAAGGTGGGATCCCCCTGGAGCTGTGACCCCAAATACCCACAGCATGAGACCTGCACTGTATGTTCAGCTAGCTCAACCTCACTGCTTCAGGATGTAAGGAAGCACAGGAAGATTTCAGGTGATTTACAGAGCGCTTAAGATGAGATTTGAATTCCTTTTCTTTCACCACTTTGTCCAGCAGCCATAGGAAGGACCAGCTCACCTTACTAGTGTCTGTATTAGGGTTCTCCCAGGGAACAGAACCAACAGAATGCATAGGTCATTATGAAAGAGGATTTATTTACTTATTTTGGGAAGCAAACTCACGACCTTGAGCTTATCAAGCAAGCACTTGAACCACTGAGCTCAATCTCCAGCCCTGAAAGGGAATTTATTAGATTGGCTTACATGATTAGGGATGAGATTGTCCCCTGATGGCCTTCTTCAGGCTGGAGAGCTGGGAAACCAGTAGTTCCTCAGCCCAAGAAGCCAGAAGCCTCAGAAAAGAAGAACTAAGGATGCAGCCCCAGCTCCAGGTTCACTGCCTGGAAGCCTCTTTAGTTGCTGGTGTGAGTTCACTTTCAAAGGATGAAAATTGGACTGTGATGCCTTCTGGAGATGACAGCAGCAAAAGCACGCACCTGCTCAAAATCTGAGGTTGTGCGTGCCAGGGAGTTTTCCCTTCCTGCTTTTTGTTCCATGCTGACTCTGGCCTGTAGGACAGTGCTGTCCACATTCAGGTGGGCCTTTCCCCCAGCTTGCTGTCCCACATCCAGTGGGTCTCTGGAAACCCACCACAGACACAGCAATGTGTGCTCTTCTGACTTTCCAGGTATCTCTCCATCCCGTTGGCATGCGAGGCCAACATCACACTAAGAAACTGTTCCAAAGGGTCATCTGCACAACCACTTGCTCTTTGCTTCTTGCAAGCTGCAACAGGAGCCCATGGTGCAGGCGTTGGGGTGTAGCATAGTGGTGGAGCACTCGCCTGCAAACATCAGGCCCTGGGTTTGATCCTAAGCACAGGAAAAATGAAGACAAAAGGGTATCCAAGGCAGGCCTTTTGTATGTCTCTATTGTCAGTTCATGCCATGTTCTATCAATGCTCTTTTTACTAGAAGAAAAAGAATCACTAGGGCCTCTAAATCTAATCAGATTAGAAAGTTAATTTTCCAAAGTGCAGAAAACTTATGTTTAAAATTATGTTACAGACTAGAATCATTCCATTACCAAAGTCTGTATGAATCAGGGTTCTATAGAAAAACAGAAACAAGTGGCTAGGAGTCTACAATTTATATATGTAGGATAACATAACAGATGTATCACATCACATATATGTACTTACATCTATACAGAGGAAGATTTATTGTAAGTTACTGGTTCTTGTGATTGTGGAGGCCAAGAAGTTTCACGCTAACCCTTCTGTAAGCTGGCTGCCTTGGAGGGCCAGGGGCACAGTCTGAAAGCCCTTGGTGATTTCTTGTGTGGCCCTTGGACAGCAGGAGATGATGAGCAATCAATCCTGCATTTCTTTCCTTCATCTCTCGGTGGACTGAGTGGTCCCCAGTCACCTCGGGGCACCTTCACTCACTCCTCTAATTCAAACGCTCGCATCTCCCGGGAACCTGCGTGGGCCCATCCAGAAATAACACTTGACCAGA
>RJWM01026304.1:0-28390 GCA_004363535.1 Dasyprocta punctata | reverse complement strand
TAGGGACGCTGTGGCAGGGCAGAACGTGTTGTGTTCCTGAGCTGTTCCCCAGTGGTCCTTGCTTTGTTCAGTCTGCCCGTGAGGCAGGCTTTCGGCAAACCACCTGTGAAAGGCACATGCAGGTGCATGAAATGGAGGCCCAACATTTGCACAGCCAAAGTGGCCCCAAATGGGAAAGGAAGAGGGGATTTATTCCCAGGGCCACTGGTAAACCCTTTCTTCCTTTCTCTTTTTCTTTTCCATTTTTATTCTAGATCTTATTGCTGTCACCAGGAAACCCATGTTGGGTTTGGTGATGGTGCGGGGACTTCAGTTTCACCTTATTGGGACTACTAGTGGCAGGTGCTGGGCACACAGTGGACAACATCACCCTTGTAGGGCTAGGCTTGGACACGTAGGGTATTTGCCCACTGCCTTCAGAGACACTATGCCTGGTGGACTGTTTACAGATAAAGCAAGCAGTGAAAGCATTCCAGGAGGCCGTTTTGACGTTTTCCCCTAGGGGATTGCTTGGTTATCCTTTTGTTATTTAAAAAAGCAAATGGTGCCTTAGCTCTTCAGTCACAAACTGTGATGTTGACTACTTCAAAAAAAGCACAGTGAATATTATTCCAATATTTATCTTAGCACAAAACTAACATTTCAGGGCCTGTGCCCATAATTCAAATGTTGATGGGGAACACATTGTGTGAATGTGGTGCAAATATATACAAGGGGAAGTTGCTTATATTTAATAGGGAAACATGAAGTAAACATTTTTGAATAAAATGGTAAAGACTTGGGTTGTACTAGTTATAATTTCTCACTTTAACATACTTAAATGGCACTTCTTAGAAGGTATCATGTGGTCTGAGGGTTCAGCAGGGTTAAGGTCAAGTTCGTATTATCAAGGATGCTTCTCAGAGCCTGAGTTCGTGGTTTTACTTTCCTGACTTGCTGGGCTCACACTGATCTAACAGCTAGTCTGTGGCTCTGGGGAGTTCAGTGCAGCTTGTTTTTCTCTCTCTACATATTTGTTGCCACTCGAATGCTCATCAGTGATAGAAGCCCTTGAAAGCTACTTGGGAAGGGGAAGAGACCCCCTTGTTAAGGGCAGGGGTCTTCCAGTTGC
The DNA here is from genome assembly GCA_004363535.1 of Dasyprocta punctata. NCBI lineage: Eukaryota > Metazoa > Chordata > Mammalia > Rodentia > Dasyproctidae > Dasyprocta > Dasyprocta punctata. The sequence continues at coordinate 27,279 of RJWM01026304.1, read as the reverse complement.
TTTATGAGAGGCTCCCCCAAACCAAAGGCTGTATGACCCCTCAGGGCATCCTTGTCAGGGGAGAGAGGTTGGGTCCCTGTGGTCTAGCCCTAGGAATCACTGTGCAGTGGAAAGTGGGCTAGTGTTGCATCTTGCATCAGGCAGGGAGGGCTTGCAGGCCTTATGTGAACACTCAGGTTCCTGTCTGCACAAATGTGGGGCCTTGACACTGACAAGCTCTGTTACTACTGCAGGGTACAGACTTGTGGGCACTCGCAGTTCCTTCTGGCATTCTCCAGCCTGTGTGTCTCTGGTTGGTGCAGTTGCTCTGGGGTGGCACTTGCATACCTAGCCCACAGCCCCATGTCCCTGACATGCTTTGGCAGGTGATAGGCCTACAGTGGGGGAAAAGAGTGTGAGATACTACAAGTTGGGTTCTGGGGCTTCAGTTTTACTTCCTAAATGTCTCTCCTTCAAGGAGAGTGCCTTTGTGACTTCTCCAAGTGAAAAAAGGACACCTTCTATTTGTCCCATCACTAATGGGGCATGATCAGTAGCTTGATTCCTAAAATTTTATTTCCTCATTTGGTATGCTTAGCATTTTTTAAGGGTTTTCTGAGATAAGGAAACCATATAAATGCTGGCGTACCCACTTTCCAAGGAACAGAGATAAAGCAACACTTACTCAGAGGAAGTTTATAGATTTGGGGATAAAGCAGAGAAGGACCTAATATCTCACTGGATCAATTCAGCAAACACCTACAGAACATCAGCTGTGTGCCCAGAACTGTGTGAAGTGCCGGCATCAGGGTGAGATGGAGAGGGTAGTGGTATACAGGACAGAGAGGGAGGCAAATTTTAGTCAATGGTGCTTCTTTAGTGTGCAGATATGTGGACACTTGCATTTTCTTCTGGCATTCTCCAGCCTGTGTCTCTGACTGGGGCAGAAGGTAGGATTTAACATTGGTAATTTAGAGATTGATTGTATCAGGGATTGTGCTCTGGGTCCCAGTGGAAATAATAACAGTGTTTATAAACATAACAGAAATTGTTCCAGGTACTTTATAATATTAACTCATTTAGCTGTCATGGTCAGCCTGTGAGGTCGACTGTACTGCCTACAGGTTGCAGGTGTGGTCAGTTGCATCTTGTTCAGAGTCAAACTGGCAGGGTGGTGGGGTGGGTTCACAACTCAGACATTTCAACTCTAGGGCATGGACCTTTAGTCATTTCTGTAAAGGACTGGATACTAAGTACGGAGCCTACTTCTTCTGCAGGGTTTTCCCTGGAGACTTGGGGTTTGGCCAACGGATCAGCCCTGGGTGTTTTTCTTCAGTACCCGGAGATGTGTAGGACAGACTTTGGTGCTGAGAGAGGAGAGCAGGTCAGAAGGTAACTTTTCACTGCTCAAATGCAGAGTTGAGCAGACCTTCCTTTCAGGCTGAGTCTGGGGCATCAGGAAAAATGTGGCATCAATTCCTCCCCGATAGATGCTGAGAGCCTCATCCCAAGGTAAAGTACCTGAACTGAAGTCACTCTAAGGTTGACTGTGACCTTTCTCCTGGTTCCTCCAGGCTGTTCACCAGGAAGTGGGCACCACAGAACATGCTTCCCAATCTGCTGATTCTGCTTCCCACAGGTAGGCATCAGACATGCTGTATTGTTAATTTGCACCCCAGCCTTGGCCTGTGTTGTTGATTCCTGTTTTATAAGCAGACAATACTTGGGCTAGTTTGGGCCGGAGAAGCAGCTGGTTGGAGTCCTTTGTGCATGCTAGTTTGTTACCTGGTATACGGTGTGTTACCCAATAAGGAGGAGTCAAATGGCCTGGAGCAGGGAGAAGGGGAGAGAGGCTGCAGATGCATGTGAGGGGGAAGACACGGTGCTGCTGAAGTTGAAATGAGATGCCAGTTTTAAGCATTTCCTGATTTGAGGCATCACCTAGAAAGCTCTGGATCTTTTGAAAGGGTGTGGTTTGGGCACATAAGGCCAAAATAGATTAATTCTTCCACTAGATGAGTGTTTGGGGGAATGTTTAGTCTGGAGTCTGTGGTTGCTTTGAAGATTTGTTGGGGAAAACTGAGTCCTCATGAGAACTACTGTGTAAAATTCTGGGGCCATGAGGCTTTTTGCAGCACATGGAAACCTAGTGGCTGTCAAATCACAAGAAAAATGTGACAACAGGACACCGGTTGAGAAGCAACATAGAGCTTTATATAAAATTTTCTCTGCCCCAGAAAGTCTCCTTTCCCCCAATTTAAGTTTATTTGTCTAGTTTGCAGCATGGTTTTGGTCTTCTCTAGAGACAGCTCAGCAGTACATAATGTCTGGGAGTGACCTGCTACTCAAGGGATGACTTGGAGGCCACCCGATATGACTTCCAAGCCAGAAACTGGAGGACAAAGAAAAGGCAGAGACCTCTGGCAATGTCTCCCATTTCTTACTTCCATGAAATGGATCTGCTGATGTTGCCATGTGGGTGCTGGTGAAGGATGTAGGTGGGGTTCTCATTTGTGAGAAGACATCTACGTCTCAGCTAAAGACATGGAGGGGTTTTCTTAGGTGACAATGGTGACTGGCCTTCAACAAAGGATGGGTGGTTCATTTTAGGTGACCTTTGAGAAAAACAAGAACAGTTTTTGATTTACCAAAAAATGGTTCTCCTGTTGCTATGGAAACAGCTAGAGGGGAGGGGAATGTGGCAGGAGGGGAGGCATGTGTTGGCAGAACCTCCTTTGAGAGAGACAGGTAAGGCATGACCCTGTATCCTCTGTCCTCTAGACTCAGCTTCTGCATAGCAAACATCTCGTAAGGCCCAGCATCGGGAAGAACATGTCCTTGTGTGGAGGTGCAGTCCCTCGATTCTTGTTCCCTTAAGTTGCAGGCCAAGCCCCATTGTCTTTGCCTCTCCACTATTTTCTCTTTTCCAGGCTGCCCTGAATCCCCCAGCCTCAGGCTGTCATCCACCCAGTGCAGGCTGACAGGGAGCTGTGATGGATCCAGTCTTCTCAGGGCCCCTTCTTTTGTCTGAACCTCTCTTCCCCCAGGCCAGGTTTCCCAGAGCATGGTCTGTGTGGGAGTGCACACAATGACTGCATGAAGCACCTTGAGGAAGTGTATTTGAAGTCAACAGTCATGGTGTGTTTGCTGTATATTAGAGACTTGTGTTTCCTGAACTACTAGAACCAATGACGAGACCCAGAGTCCATGTGTGGCAGCAGAGACCCCTGGCTCTGTCACCCCCAGAATGTGAGACCCTGGGCTTGCTGGTTACTCTTCCTGTATAGTTTGGGAATAAGCAATGCTACCTGCTCAGTTCTTGTGAGAATTTAGTGAATCAATGCGTGGGAAGCATTTAGAAAGTGCTTGGCATATAATAAGTATTCTACTGGTGTTAATTTTGTGATTACAATCATTAAAGGCTGTGGAGCTGTATGGGTTCCACAGTTGCTTTTGTGGAGTTACACATTTTACCCTCATTTTGCTCCTGTGTAAAAGCATCACTGTAGACCCCAGACTCTTTTTCACATCTTCAGTTAGTGGGCCCCAGTTTTATTCTGTAGCTGTGTGTGGGGATGGGCATGGAGTGGCCATCCCTATGTGAGAGTAATAGCAATCATCAAAAGATACTGCTATCTATACAACTACTACTGATAATTCAACATCTGCAACACCTCTCTGTACTCCCCATGAGCTCTAGGAGGCAGGTATTATCTCTGTTTTACAGATGCAGAGATGAGGTTCAGCAATCCTGAGTGGCTGTTCTCATTTGTTGCCATTAGTATTACAGGCACATGTCATGAAGCTTAGTAAGTGCATTCAGATGCAGGACTTGGAGTCTGTGCTCTTAATCTTTTTGAATAACTTTCATTTTCTCTTGTTCTTCATCAAATCAGGGCACACAAAGGCAAGAGAGGATCCCATTCCATCTGCCTCTTGGGTCCCCTTGCTCTTGGGCCTGAGCTGTGTGCTGGCTGTTTTTCATACTTCTCTTCACCTCTGCATTGCTGGTCATGGCTCTGCTGCGGTCTGGGTATGAAGCATTTAGGACTTTTCCTGCCAGTGACCCCAGTGATGGCGAACCTCACTGGGAGTTTGGCCTATGCCTGTGATACATCTGGAAGGGTGGCCATCATGGCAGTGGGCACATGAGACCTTGTCCCTGGCCAGTGGGTGTGTGCTCCACTTCTGATCCCATATCGCACCTGAGGTATCCTAGATATCAGGGAGAAGGGGGCTGGTCTTGGTCCTTTCAATGTTACCTTTGGGCTCCTAAGAAGTCACAGCCTGAAAGGCCTTGTGACAAGATGGATCAGGGTGACACTGTGAGACTTGGTTCTCTTCACCCTCTGCTTAGTCCCATAGGCTGCATGAGCCCAAGCTCTTGGTCTCTGCCTCTTTCTCTAAGGAGTGGGATGGTAATCCCTGGCTGGCCTCTGCCGCAAGGTTGCTTTGAGGAATGTCAAGATGAATGAATGGGGGGAGATGTTGGATCTTAATCTAAAAGGGCACTGTGCTTTTGATGTCCTGTGGGAAGACTTCCTTTAGCCACCTCCCCACTGGGTTTGAGCTGTGAGTCCACAGCCTCTAGTGTTTCCTCTACAATAGTTGTCACCGTCTTGTAGCGAAACTGCCAGTCTGTGAGTGTGTCTTGCCCACCTGAGAGCTCTTGAGGGAAAGAACTCTGCCTTGAACACCACTGATGGTACAAACTTGATACTCAGTAAGTGTTTGATAAATGAGTAGATAATTAGGCGAATCTAGAGAACTGACTGAATGAGCTTCCAGGTCTGCCTCTCAATTGGCAAAGGAATTCTTCAAAGAGAGGGTTAAGAATGTGAAGAATCAGATGTAAAGTTTCCTTAATGCTCTTTATCTGAGTAATCTGCAGGTATCTCAGGTGTGGCTTGATTCAGCATCCAAAGTATCTCCCTGTACCTTGGTTCCTTTAAGCAGAATTATTCTGTTCTTAGTTCCCATGTGCTTAAAAGATGGCTACATCAGGACCGTGTCTACATCTTTCCAGTGGGGTTTGTTGAGAATCCTTATCATGGCATTTTTAGCAGAGATTCTCTTGGTCACTCTGCTTGCACTGGCTTTGGCCATGTGCTCTCCTCTAACATAATTACTGGGGCCAGAGAATGCCATGTACTGATTGGTTTACATTTGGAACTTGCACCCCACCCTACATGGAGAATGTGGGATGGATGGAAACTAACAAAATTAGTGCTGTTGCTGGAAGGAGGGGAGATGGATATGAGGAGGAATATAAAGTATGTTTATCATAGATAGCAATTTGTTTAAAAAAGTGTATGCCTCATGCATTGATTCTGGTTTCCTCCAGGCTAAAAAGATGTGTTCATTTTCGGTCATCTGCATGAGCTCATACAGGCCTGTCTGTGGTCCTACACTGAGAGTGTATCTAGCTGCAACCCAATTGCCCCACAGAACCAGCTCATGGCCTGATAAGAGCTAGCTGTTGGCACTGGGCTTTTCAGTGCCGTGTAGCTTAAATATCTTCAGATCTGCATATGTCCCTTGTGGAATGTTAGTGGGCTGGGTATTTAGAGATCGTTTGTTCCTAATATTCAGATGAAGGAGCAGTGAGCCCAGAGATGTGAAGGCTATTCTCTGAAGGCGCAGCCAGTAGGGTCAGAGCTGAGATCAGAAACCGGCAGTTGTGGATGCTGCCCGAGGGCTCTTCCACATACATTTCCCCATTCCCTGATGCCATCTTTACTTGCAGAAGAGCTTGAGAGTCGTAGACAGAGACATCCCTGTCTTCACCCATGCAGCAGGCTAGATGACACACGACGAGAATTCTGGTGGCTGAATAATACCTTGTGGGAAAACTCAGTCTCTAGACATAACCGTGAGTCTCCATGCCCAAAAGTGCCTCACCGAGAGGCTGTGGCAGGCCTGTGGTTTTCAGAAAGCCCGTGGTTATGCTGGCCAGCCTTTGCATTTCTCTTCTTTGAGCCGAATGATTAGGGTCTCTAAGAGAAACCATTATCTGCACGTCTCGGGAATGTGTGTTTCTCACATATGCAGCCCTTCCAGAAAGATTGAGCCTGGGATGAAGCAGACAGGCTCTACACTGAGGGCAGATACCAATCATTTTTACAATTGTTTGCAACAGGAGAGGAAACATGAGCTTAACAGTTCTGTTGTGGATGGATTTGGGGGAGAAATACGAATGAATTGTCAACAGGATGGCTTCTTCTCTTATCCTGGGATTTGCTGCCGTTCCCCGAGATCTGGCTGCCCTGCGCAGAGCCCCAGGATTTACAGACATTCTTTGCAGGTGGGGGCTCATTGTGCAGTGCAGCCTGGGGCTGGCCCTGCCTCTGTCTGAGCGACTGTGTCAGGTGTGGCCAGGAGAGGAGCACACTCCTCAGAGGGGAATTTGGTGCAGCCCCTGCACCTCCCCCAGTTGGAGGAGGACCCAAGCAAGGAGCTTCCACCTTAGCGGGCACCCATGAGCCTCCTGAGTTGGTCTAAGCCTCTCTAACATTTTCAAAATCTTGAGACAGCAGTTAGCAAGAAGAGCAGCCTTTTTAGCTTTCCGCCAAGAAAAAAAAAGTCCTGCTCAGAAATCCATTTGCGGGAAGTTTGAAGTTTGAGGCCCTCCAGCTGCAGGCTGGCGGCCTGGGTGGTCGGGTGGTGGGGCGGGTGTCCCCAAGTGGATGCAGAGTGGAGTGTGGGGCAGCAGAGAGGGGGGCAGTGATTGTATTTAATAGCAGTAATGGAGGTGGCATCTGATGGATCTGGGTTCTAGTTTTGGCTCTGTCCTGAGCCAGCTGTAAGATCTTGAGCAAGTTACTTAGCCTCTCTGAATCTCAGTTTACTTATCTGTAAAATGGAGATAATACCTTATTGGTTAGTTAGTAAGTTAGTATGCAAAACCCTCGGCCTAGTGCTTGGTCCAATTAGTGGAGGTGGTTGTTGCTGGTATATACTCCAAAAATATCCTAAACAAATATATCCATGCCAAAACAGTATGTACTCTATGTAAACCCAGCTTCTGGACAGGTTCCTAGCCCTACTTTTTTTTCCAGGTATATATATATATATATATATATATATATATTTTTTTTTTTTTTTTGCGGCACCGGGTATTGAACTCACAACCTCGCGCCTGCCAGGGCAGGCGCTTAAGCCACTGAGCCAAACTCCCGGTCCTGGTTTTTTGAGGCAGGGTCGCACTATGTAGCTCAGGCCGGCCTTGCGCTCGCATTGTAGCCCAAGCCGGCCTCGAACTCACAACGCTCCGCCTACCTCAGCCTCCCGAGTGCTGGGATTAAAGGCGTGCGCCACCACGCCCGGCTTATTTTTATTTTTAATTGACATGTAATGTTATGGAGGACAGCATAATTCAATACATATATATAATATGTAATGATCAAAGTAGGCTAATTAGTATTTCCATCCCTTCCAACGTTTATCATTTCTCTGTGTTGGGAACCTCTGGACTTTATTCTAGTTATTTTGAAATATATCATAAATTGCTATAGATTATAATCATCCTATTTTGGTCTAGGACACTGTAATTTATTCTTCCTAACTGCATTTTGGTCATCATAACATCACTAGCCCCGCCCCCAGGCTCTAGTGAGTACATCTCCTTTTCTTTTTTTTTTTTTAATTTTATTTTAAAGATAGTAAAATCCAACAAAACATAACCGAACAAAGTCATTCAAAACAAAGCAGTAGAACTGGTACAGAACTTCAAAGCAGGATACTAGGAAAACAATATCTACTATAGTATATCTTGTTTTCTTCCCCTTACTTCTATGAGAGCAATGTTTTTAGCTTCCACAAATGAGTGAAATCATGCAATATTTGTCTTTCAGTGTCTGGCTTATTCCACTTCATGTCTTCTAGTTCCATCCATGTTGCCACAGGTGACAGAATTGTATTCTTTCTCCTGGCTGAATAATATTTTTTTTATCTACTCATCTGTTGATGGATATGTGCATTAGTTGATTTCATAGCTTCTCAGCTTCACTCCTAAGCAGGTAGCAACCTTTAAGCATGTTGGTAGAAATTCTGGAACTATCACCCATAAATATCAGTTCAGACAATAACATTTCAAGATAATTTATCACTGTCCAAATGTTAGCCAGCTCTGAGTGGAAAAGTCCCCCGATACAGGGTGGATACAGGGCAAATGATTTCTGATTGGCGGATGAAGTGGTAGGGGGTGGTTCATCTCACCTGTGCTGGAGCTGCCAGAGGTGGCACAGGTGAAAAGATCAGTGTGGGGCAGAAATTGGGGCCCAGGGTGGTTTTCCATCTCCTATTCCAATACTCAGGAAAGGAAGCTGGGGTACGGAAGTTATCAGTGGACAGCCTCCGGGGTTTGTGTGTGTCTTAATATTTTTGTTTATGTGATAGTGTCACTGCCCCTCAGATGACTGTATTGTTTCCATTTTATAGAAAAGGGACAGATAAATAATTTCCTCCATGTCTCATTCGTGGAAGGGATAGAGCTAAGTCAGTCTTAGGCCCAGGTCCACCCTCTCCAGATTCATTCTGTTGAAAACAATATTCCTGTTGGGAATGATGGCCTGGGATTTTCAGAAAGTCACTAGGAGCTGGCTATGGAAAAGACCTGGTGATCTGAGGTCTCTCATGGTGTCTGGGCATTGCTGGGCCATGTGTGTCACTCATGCCTGTGGCTCACTATAGCAGGACAGGGCCCTGGAGGCCCAACTTCCTAGGGAATGTTTCCCAGCCAACACAACTACCACACCCTCACACTTCCACCCCCATGCTCCCCAGGCCATACCCTGCTTACCTGGCAGGCAGCAAGGCCACTGAGCAAGTGGTGCTCTATGGTGTGAGGTTGTGGGGGTCAGATGGGATGGGCTTGGACTGGCCACTGGGGTGGTAGCAAGCTTCTCCTAACTCCCAATGGCTGGGTCCATGGGCTCCCAGTTGGGGATGTGTTGCATTGTTATCACTCTTGCCTCTGGGCCCCCTTTCCATGGTATTTACCATGAAATTGAGGTGATGTCACTTCAATTGTCTGACTGGCTATCTGCAACCCCCAGGCTGAATGCAAAAGCCATGAGGCCAGGGTTGGTACTGGGTTTGTTTAGTATTGTTTCCTCAGAACCTAGCACTGTGCTTGGTATTCATTGTTTTGTTCATTCTTTCCTTATTTGAGGTACATATCCTGAAGACTTTCTGTTTTTGTCTGTGTGGGTGCTTTGCTGGGACTGGGCATTGTGGATGTACAATGGGTGTAGCAATAAACTCTCCAGTTGTGTCCTTACCTCCCTGGAGCCACAGGCCAATGGCAGGCATATCCTGGGAGCTCAGGCTGGTCAGATGAGTGACAGCAATTGCATGCCTGGGCTAGGAGCTTTCATGATCAGGATGTGGGAGTTGGCCCTCAGTCTCTGTGGGCTCCTCTGGGCAGTGAGCAGCAAGCAGGATTCCAGAACTCCCCCTCCTGAAGACAGTTGGGTACCAGACCTCTGCTCTCTTCTGATGAAAAGGACTGGCGAGGAGCCCAGGACTCACTCACCTGACCTGTTGGAGTTTCAGATTTGTTCCATATGAGCAGTCAATTAATTAGTAACTGGAGCTACCCATCATCCTGGGCTCTTGCTTCAATTGCCAGGTGCCCCCTCCTTCTTCCGTTCCATTTGCTCAAATTGAGCAGCCCAGTTTTGTGATATCATTTGAATTGTGGCCAAGAAGCAATTAATGTGCTGTTTGCTGACAAGGATTTGCTGCCACTGATGGGAAGGCCCATGTAGGGGAGAGGAGATGAGAGAGCAAATAAAGGTGCAGATGGAGGTTCTACTACTGGTCTTTGCAGGACACTACAGCCAACCCTTCTAGCTTTCTCTTGCTTGTCCAGACCCAGGGGCTTGAGGAGATGGAATGGGTTGGATTTCCTGTGGGCTTCAGTGATGATCATTCAGATGGCCGCTGCGAGTTACTGAGTCCTCCTAGTGTGCTCAGTGCTCAGTTCACAGCGATCCCAAGGGAGAGCAGTCATGGGCCCACTTTACAGACACAGAGGCCGAGGTGCCTGAAATACCAGCACCGGCCTCAGGTGACCCGGGCAGTATACAGTGGGGTGGGATCAGAGCTGCTAGAAAAGCTTGCTTGTTCAGGCAGGTGCTGGCAGGGATGGAAAGGGTCAGACCCTGGGCCCACCGCCAGGTCACAGTGACTTGCTTGGGGACGTGGGGCTTGATAAATGCAGTATTGTGTAATCAGTGGCAACCTCTGGAGGGTGGTTAGGAAGAATTGGGCAGAGTGACCTGATCTAGCCCAATTTTGATGAGACAGAAGAACTGGATGAGGAGAGGGGCTGCCTGGCATGGAGGCTGGAAAGGGTTCCTTCCCCACCCCATGTGGTTGAGCCTGCACAGTCCAGGGATTCTCACAGAAGCCCTTGCATTTGGAGGTAGCCTGACCCCAGGGGGTCCATGAGGCCCTTCTCTCATTAGCTGGGTTACCCTATGCTTTGCCTTCTCAGTCTTCTTGACAATCTTTAGGGCCAGCCTGTGGGAAGTCTTGTCTGCTCTTACTGTTGGTTGACTCATCCTGGGTGTAATCGTGGAGAAAAATTAGTCAATGGAGGCCATTCCCAGGACCACAGTCAGCGCACTGTGGCCCACACAGGCCCCATGCCTGCCCTGGAGCACCTTTCCAGACATGGCCTTTATGGATGTGTGCTCGTCACTGCACAGCAATAGCGCTTGGGGCCGGGGCCTGGTCCGCTGCTCTATGACTTTTTCACATAGGCCTGGGGCTAGAGAGCAGGCTCTGGCCTCACTGGCTTGCCAGAGAGAGGTGGAAACCATTGGAATGGAAATTCTGGCTCCCTCCACCCAAATATCCCAAATAACTCATGTACCAGGCAGTGAGAGGGGGCTGAGGATTTGAAGAAAATAGCACTGGGTACAACAGTCAGGGAGTATCTGGGATAGGGTGGGAAGAACCTAACAAATGGATGTAGACAGTAGAAAAGCAGGTTGCTTGTTGGCTTCCTTAAGGTAATACAGATACATAGTAAAACTGTCATCAAGTATGTTATATAAAAAGGATGACTATGACAACTAGGTCTTTCCACCTGTTACCAGGGTATTCTTTGTGCCCGCCAGAGACAGGCTATTCAAGTGTTTAGAGGTCAGTGCTTGTGTGTGTATTTAATATAGCCTGACTTCCCTTTTATACCAATAGCAGTGTATTCTACACACAGCACAGTTCATGGCTTTTCCTTTTGCAACATTTGGGATATTTTTGGCACTTGTTCTATATCAGCTCAGAGGGAGCCCCCTTATTTTTTTCAGTAGCCATGTTCTTCCATTATGTAGATGGAGTAGTGTTGTAGTCAGGGGTTACAGAGAGAACAACTGCATACAGGACACAGAATTTGTAATACTGTTTTATGATAATCACCCAAAGTTAAACATAAGAAAGTGCAGGAAAATCTGTCCACAACACCAAAGACCCAGGATATTCAGGCAATGGCCTGAATCCCACAGCAATGTCCTGCAAGAGTCCAACTAAAGACCCAAGCCCATGACAATGCCTCCCACAAATCCAACTGGAAATCTAAGAGCCCACAATAAGGACTCACGCCAGTCTATTTTACGGTTCTGTGCCGGGAAGGCCAAAGGTCAGCTGTGGAACTAAAAAGTCTATGCCAGTGGGGTGAAGGAACTGTGCAGTAGGTTGAGGGTTCTATACTGGAGCGAAGAAGTCATGCTCAAAATAAGGAGCGGGGCTGCCCTGAAGAGTACCACAGCCATCCTCAGCGGCAACGAGGTCCCAAGCTACTCCGATGATGAGAACAGTTGAGCAAAGGTCAGGAAGCCCAGGGTGACAAGCTTCTCCAGCATACATCTTCCCATCCGGAGCCAGGAAGCAATGCACAATATGAGGAGCAGGGCTCCTCCAAGGTGAACCACAGCCACTCTCATTGATGAGGTCCCAAGCTCCTCCCATGATAATGACCGAATCCATATTGGGGAAGCCAGCATGACAAGCACCTCCAGGAGAACCATTGGCTCGAAATACCAACTCTTGAAAGAACCCACGACGTCTTGCTCTTCTTCACCATGTCTCTATTTATGCTGGCAACTTTCTTCAGGTGGGCCATCTTTACTCAACACTATGCTCATGTAATTCAGCTGGTGTTAAGTCGACCATCAGTTTTTAATCCATAACAAGCAGCCATTCTTGCAACCAGGGACTTATGGATAGGCTTGTGGTTGGCGTCTGTTTTTGCTCCAGTAAGCAATGCTGCTGAGGTAAATGTTCTAATGAACACGGGCACCTAGGAGAAATTCCTAGAAGTGGAAAGTCTGATCAAAGTGCTGTGCATTTTGAAGTTTGATTTTGTCGTATTCCTCAGATAAGGGGATTGGACCAGTTTCCTCTTACCAGTGAGGTATCTTATTTCCTCATATGCTCACCTCACAAAACAGTATTGAACTTGCTTGTCATTGCCAATCTGATAGGGGGAGAACGGTATCTCACCATGGGTTTGTTTCACATCGACATGATTGTGTGCAGTGAAGCTCTTTGGTGAGGTGTAGCGCGTGTGGTTCCTAAGCAGGGTTAGACAGAGGACTCTGAGATTGATGGGTGCAGCTTCCCTTCCAGACAGGCTGTCCTCTCCAGGGGCTCTGACTGGTGTGAATTCAGCTGCACATTCATATTGGCGGGAAAAGGCAGAGAGGGTCAGGGGCTAGGTGAGGAGTGATGCTGCCTTGAGTTCTGGAGAGGATGTGGTGGTGATTTCACTTTTCTGCTGAGACGGAGACATGGAGCCACACTTAGCTCAAGGCAAGAATGGGAGGCAGCCTTCTCTCTGCCCTGCCTGGGGGGCGGGCAGCCCACTTGGAGGCAGGCAGGGGGACACTGCGTTGCCTCTCAGAGTTTTCCTGCCCTTGGGACTTGGTGCCAGGACAATTATTTGTGGAACATGCTCCTTGCTGAGCCACTGGGCTCCAGGACTGGTTGGGCTCTCCTAGCCCAGACCTTCCTATACTGCAGCGCTCCAGGGCAGTGAGCCTCCAGGTGTCAGTCTGATGATGGATCTTTTCCCCGCTGCCCTTGCAAGTCACCTCATCCAAAGCTGTCTGTTCCCCATGCTCTGCCTCCCTCTCCTCCATCTCCCCATCCCCAATGCAAGGATGACATCCCAGCACATACATCACCGGAAGCTCCTCTGTGACCTCCCTGACTCTAGTCTCTCCTAACTTGTCTGACTTGACCACTCTGGTGCCTTAGCTAACTCTTTGCCCCTTTACATCAGTTCTGGATGTTATACCTCTTACTTAGAAGTCTCTGTAGATAAAGACCAAAGGCCGGTGACAGTCACTTCTATGACTGGTCCCTGCCTTCTGCCTGGTTTTCACATTCAGTCTCCATCCAAATCTGCCCACTCATTCTTCTCCAGGCAGACTCTGTGTCTTTTGGCCCCATCCATGGCCTTTGTTTTCTCCTTTCCTCTAGCCTGGGATTCTTCTCTTTTTTCTTACCTGCAATGATCACATCACTTGAGATAAAGGTCAGGAGCACTGCCAAGGAGCTGTTCTCATCACACTGATTCTCTGTCTGCTTGGAGGGTCATTTTGGGGTCCATGGATTTCCCATTGAGAGACTATTAGTGGAAGATCTGGCCTTACTCTGGAGAGCAAGGGCTGCCTCTCTATCTGCTCGTGACCTTTGTCTGTCTGGCCTGTCATCACTGCCATGGTGCTCGGGGGATACCCAGTGGCTGTTGAATGCATGAATGGGAGGGCAATAAGAGCCCCCGAAGGCTTATGAACTAGTAACAAGACACCTGTCAGGTCATGAGGGACTGCACATGAAGAGACATTTTAAAAAGTGTTGAGAGACTCAGAGGGCTAAGGACCTGGATCGGTGAGGAGAGCAGAGGTGGACAGGAGGGGCTCACTCTCTCTGATACTTTCTCTCCATGTCCCGGGCACAAGTCTGACCATCACTCAGCCCTGCTGAGAGCAGGGACTGCTGCTTCCTGCTAGTGTGTCTCTGCACAGCCCCTTGCCAGGGCCAGTACACAGCAGGTGCTCAGGGGACAGGGAATTCTGCTTCAACTGGGAGAAGGAATTCTCAATGGGCCGTCTGTCACTCCTCCCTCTGTCCAGCCCGAGGTGCAACAAGATAGAGGTAGGGCCCTGGAAGCAGCATAGCCTGGGCACTGTTCTCCAGATAGTACCTGTGGCAAGTTGTTCAGCCTGCCTGTATGATAATGATGAAAGTTACCGTGACGATCACCTAAGGCTCCTCACAGAGCCTGGCCCTTGATAGTGATGGTAGGAGTCATACTGAGAGGGTTCTTAGAATCTAGCAGGAGTCAGGTAAGAGTGAGGGAGATACTCTAGATCAGTTGCCTAGGTATCTACTCCTTCTAACCCTCAGGGGACACCCAACCACCTGAGCAGAAAGTCAGTCCTGCCGCAGTTATCTGTGGCCTCTCAGTGGATAGGGTTGGCAGGACACCATCAGGATGATTATTTTGTGCCCTCCCTTCCCTGTCCAAATATGTGACCATGCCACCTACTTGCCTGCCCTTCCAGCTGCTCTGGTTGGTGGTGGACAGACTGGCTAGAGGCTGGCATGTGGAGGGCATTCCTGCTTGGCTGAAGCTGGTGCCTCGAGTGTGAAGGCAGTCTTGGAACCTGGTGAGCAACCAGGGCCTGCACTCAGAACTGTGCCAGGCTGATGTCACTGGGTGTGAGACTTGTCACTAGGGAAAGGAAGTTCCTGGGAAGCCAGGCAGCCATTGTTGACTGGCTTATCTGGCTTAGGCTTTTCGCGTGAAGGGAAGAAAGGAATCTGTTTTGTTGCAGCTGGGCGCCAGGCTGGAAACACACTTGGCGCTCCTGGCAATCCCCACACTCTCCAAAGCTTATTTGTTGCTTTTCTGAGACGCGTCCAGGTGCTCTCTGTTATGATAGCAAGTGGTGACACAGAGTTAGCTTGAAACAGGATACACAAACATACTAAAAATAACTGGATTTGGGGTGGATTGGCACCGAGTCTCCTGAGCAGGCTGTCACTGCTCAGCCAAAGGGCGAGGGTAGACACCATCAAAGGCCCTGCTCAGAGCTATGGGGAATGGGTGTGGCCGTGGCCCTCTCTCCTGGCACTGCTTCCTGCTACCACGTAGCTATGGCTGTCTGCGGGTGGAGGTGCCAGATGGTGCCTGAAGCCCAGGGGAGGGGTATGGTGGGCCCGGATGTGAGTGAGGCAGTTTATGTCTGTTTGGAGGAAGCTGGGCCAATGTTTGGACATCTTTATGGTTTGGGAAGTTTCTTGGCCTCACCCAGAGGAGCCATGGTTGCATCAGAGTTTGAGGTCCTCTCCTCGGTGGCCCATGTGGAGGAAAAGAAGAGCAAAGGGAGCAAATGCAGAGTCTTTGAGAAAGGATAAAGCAAACGGGACACTGTTCAAATCCTGGGTTGCAGCTTCAGGTCACTTCTGCCACATGAAGAAATCTAGATCTGCATGCGGAGGCTGATCTGGGAAGGGAGAGAGGTTGGAGAGCCTGAGACTGACGCCTAGGCCCTGCCGGTGAGATTTCTGTGAGTGGCTGAATGTCATGGTTTTAAGACTTAGCAAAGATTGGGCTCACAGCAGGAAGAGAGAAGAGCTTCACAATGAGGACTCTGCTTCCACTGCCATTGCCAAGTGGAGCCTATGCTTTTGTGAGAGGCTTGGTGCCTGCTGGTCAGTGAAGCTGCTCCTCCAGCTCACAGGCCCCACTCACTGTGCTCCATTCTTCAAGGGGGGACCCAAGCAAGCAAGCATTTGCTGTGGTGCTGGTTAAGTTTTATCAACCAATGTGTGTGGCTTCCTCCTGGCCATGGGATAAAGATCTACTTCCCTGTCCCTTTGATCTCATGGCCAAGTGACCTATTTGGGCTAAGAAAGTATGAGCAGACGTGGTATGTGTCACTTACAGGTGGAAATTTTAAAACTCAGCATGTTATTAGCCTTATTTTTTCTTTTGACATGATTATTCCAGATATGGAAGATCTCTCTGTCTGGGTGCCAGAATAAAGACAAGGCAGGCAGACACTCCAGTGAGGTTCTGGGGTAGATGTCACTGCAGCATAACCTAGCCCATCCTGATTGTACCACCTCATGTCTGGCCTACAGTCAAGACCTGGAAACTTACAGTGGCAGCGTGTGGGTTTTCTCCAGAGCCTTTTTGCCCAGGGAGTGCCTGCACTGGCCTTTCTGTTGCTTGAAAAAGTCACACACGCTCCCTAAGGGAAGACACTATGGGTCCTTGTCTTTTCTCTCTCTCTGCTGCCAACCAGCTCTCCATGTGCCAGGAGCAGGAAAGGTACCACGGTTTCTCTAGAGAAAGATGGTGACCTGGACCATACCCACCTTGATTCACCGGGCACCAGGGTCCTGAGAGCTGGGAGAGGAGGCATGTCAAACTGGGCAAGTCTCCTCAGTTGCCAAGCAGAGCCACCTGAGTTCTTCCAGAGGAGAATGAGTTAGTGTGGGGTGTGTATGTTTGTCAGAGGTGAATGAGCGAGTGAATGAATGAATGAATGTTGGATACCGCCAGGGCAAGTTTTGCAAGCTTTCCAGCCAGTAGGGTCACTGGGTGCCGGGAGGCTGGGAGAAGTCAGGAGCCCTGGGGAAAGTTGGGGGGCCTGAGCAGGAGGCTTGTGGGGTAAAGGCAGTGATGGTAGAAGAGGGATGAGGCCCCCTGGCCTGTGTGTGTCTGGCCTGGTCTTTGTCCTTCTCAGAACCCACCAGGCCTGACTCTGCTGTGCACCTGCTCTTCCTTCTGCCATGTGGCTTGATCCTCTACTTCAGGTCCATCCGAGTGTGGCCTCCTCTCTGAAGCCACTTTGATCCCTCAAAACAGTCTCCTGCTCCCGCAGTTCTTAGTCACCATTTGTGATGACCTGAGTGACCTCCTTTTGAAGTCCTACCTTGCAAGGCAGCCAGGACAGGGCCTTTATCTTCCTTCTCTCTGTCTCCTTCATTGCCTGGCACATAGCCTATTCCCTATTACTGATCATGGAATGGTGAAGGACCTGGCATCTTCTATAGGAAGCAGAGGAGCTTTCACTTGGAAGCAGAAGCCTCCTGATGGTGTGGTCTCCGGGGCAGGGCCTGGGCTGTGCCTTGGGACCACTCTCATGTTTGAGTGTGTGTGAGCAGAGGTGGCATGACCTCCATTCTAGAAGAGAGGTTGGAGCATTAGATTTTCCCAGCTCATTGTCAGAGGTTTCTCTGGGCACAGCAGCCTGGGGTCTAGAGAAGCTTTGGCACAAGATAGCTGCCGGGATTGAGGTGTCAAGGCCCAGGTGTTTGTCGGATGACAGTGGTGTGGTCCAAACATCCCATCCCTGATAGATGCCCATGCCATGACCCAACAGGCAGGCCCTGTCTCATTGAAAGCTGAGGAACTTTTTCCTCATTGGAGCTGAGGAACTTTGTCAAACTGCCCGGAGCCCTGGAGACTGGAGAGGGAGGGCGCCCAGCCCATGCTGGGTGTGAAAACATTTGTTCTATATCCTCTGCAGCAGGTTGGACAACCTGGGTAGTGCCATGCCACACCCTGGCCCTGAACCCTTTGGATTCTCCACTTTACTGTGCCTTTGTAAGGCTCCCCGAGGGAAACAGCTAGCCTGTTCTTTCAGAGCTTAGGGTTCCCTTTGCAAACTGATGATCCCTTCTTTAATTCTACAGCTGGCTCTAGAGAGTAGGAGGAGGCAGAAGATAGCAAGTTATTGGGCCATAATGGCATTCTTAGACTTGACAATTCTATAAGTCACACACTCCAAACCCCATGTAGTGGCTGCTATTGCTGATTTTAGGCATACAGTTCTTTTGCCTATGGCCCCAGCAAAGGCCTTGCTTTCTCTCTGTGCTGGCCATGACTGGTTCACTCTGGTTAGCTGTTAAATCACTACATCCTGACCTTCCAACCCCAGCTCAGCCCTTGTCAGCATTAGCGGGCCCCAGCACCAGGATCTTCATCTCTTGCTTTACCTTTTAGCCAGTTCTTTTCCCCTATCCCCTCTACCTGGTTTCCCTGCCTACCAAACATGCCTTTCTTTTCCCATCTCTGCTTTTGTGATAATTTGCTTGCTGCAAACCCTGGCTGTGTGTGGCTCCACGAGAAGGGGAACTCTGTGATGTCGATCTAGGATGTGTGCTGTACACATCTGTAAAATGAAGGCACAAATAGTTACTTACTCCCACCCCAACCCATGGCAGGAGTGGCGCTACTTTGTCCCAAGGCAAGTTATACAACTCAGCCTAGGGTCAAATGGGAGGTGAAAGGCCAGTCAGTACATCCTGGTCTAGGAGGACCTGCCTGGTCCTCAAGAGGTGAGATGCAGATTGGTCAAGGCTTCTCCCTTGGGATATGGTGAACATGAGCTTGACTCCTCAGTGACCTGGCTCTGCCTCTGTTGCATCAGCTGTTGGATGGGGTTAGTGGGTCTGGCCCTCAGTCCTGTTGCTGGGTGTGGTGTGTGGTCAACTGTATTGAAGTAGGTGGCACAGTCCTAGCAGAGCGGGAAATGGAAAAAAATTGTGGTGGGTTGGGTGGAAGGAGGTGGCTCTTGTCTCGAGAAGAAAGATGGACAACGGCTGGGTTAGAAGCAACTTCACTTAGTAAAAGTGAGTCCTGAAAGGACAAAGCATGAATTCCTTGACCTATCTGGGCATTACTGTTAATCTGGACAAAATGGTATTTTCTTCCTCTTTCCCTGGTACATGGGTGGCTCAGTTTTGGGACTGAGTTGGGACACTTTTGAAGCATTTCCTGCTTTCTCCTGGCTCCTTCACTCATTCAGAGAACCTACTGTGTTCTAGTTATTGTGCAGGACAGACATGGGCTTGGCCATCATGGGTCACCAGGGAAGGTTGGGATGGGATAAGGAGGTCATGTAGACTCACCCAGAGGAGGGAAGGAGGTCTTGGGTGGCAGTGGGAAGAGTATAATCTTTCTCTGGCTGAGCTTCCTAGAATCATCTTAGATTATAAACTGGCAGCAGTAAAATCTTAGAAACTCTGGCAACTCTTGTGAGGCTGCCCAAATTTTTGGATCCTGCAGGCACTTTCTAATTCAGGGAGGACAGCTGTGCTATGATGCTGGCTAACCCTGCCTCATATTATACTACTTCTCTTTTCTTAGATACATTGTGCTCACTTACATGGACTTGTCTGACCCTAACGCTTGGTCTGATGTAACCCACCCCCCAGCACTATTGTGGCTCTTGTCCTATCTTCATTGTTCTTGGCATCAGCTGAAATGTAGGTTTGCTCATTTCTTGCCTGTTTCTTGTCTGTTTTCTGTTGCTGGAACAGAAGCATTGGAAGGGCATGGTCTTGTCAATCAGTGTTACGTCTCATGAGCCCGGAATAGACCCCTGGGTAGGGAGTCAACAGGAGTTTGTTCTATAATTGAATGAATGAATAAATGCAAATTGAGTTTTTACAGTGGTCTAGTAAATTAGATGGTGGTGTTATTCTATGATGCAGAGGAGGAAAACATGATTGAATGAGGTGATTACCTGGTACAGTGGAAGTGAACCTAGATACCTAGCTGGTAAATGTACCATAGGCATTGGAATCTCCATGTTGACACAGGTTAGGTGGGCACAGGTGTCACCTGGTTGCAGTGTACTGGGTAGACCTGGGCACGTGTAAGAGCTGTGTGCTAGCAGCAGTCACTTTATTGCACATGGCATGTTGAGATGGAAAGGCTTTGCAGGAATTTTGCTTTATAGGCACATAAAGGCCTTTATTACCCATAATATGGACATGGGTCCAAAGAGGATTCAATTCTGCTTTCTACCAAAGGGTTTGTCTGAGGTCCCTGTGGAGGCCTGAGCTCTGAGGAGGCTGAATTCCAGGGAGCAGAAGAGCCGGCTGCTTGTAGGACCTGGAGCAGCTTGGGGTAGGCCAGGATGGAGTGGTGGCATTCCTGGGGTGAAATGCAGGTTTTAGCAGCCTCAGTGGGAAATGTGATGTTATGTAGCTCATTAAACTCCATAGAAGCCAGGAGAGCTGCTTCCAATTATCAGGATGAAAATTAATAGAATAAAACCTGTAGCCAGACTTGCCATTGGTGGAGAAGGAAAGACTTTTCCTGCATGATCAGGATTGGCCAGGAAGTGTTTGAGGCAGTCACCCTGCAAGGCAGGAGGAAGTATTGTCTGCAAGAGAGTGGGCTGAGGTGGGGGGAGGTGTCATTGCCAGTCCCCATTCCTTTTCCTCTTGGCCATAAAGAGGAAGGGAAATGGCATTGATCTGGAAGTTCAGGATGGCTTGTTTTACAGAGATCTGAGACAGAAGGCCCTGCTGGTATTCTGCCCAGTTTCCGGGGCTGATGGAGGCATTGGATTTGGCATCCTGCAGCAGTGGACAAGGAACTGTGAGCTTCAGACCTGGGCAAAGCTGAGTTGGAACTTGAGGGGCTCACTTCTGAGGATTTGCCTGACTGAGAGCCTTGTTCTCAGATGACTGGGTGAAGCTCAGGAGCCATGGTTGTGAAGGGGCCTTGACTCCTGATTCTGCCCTGGGTGCAGAGGACAGCTGTGGAGTACCCTGGCTGGGCAGATCATAGCAATGGTTAATCCAAAGGAAGATAGTGCAGGCCTGGAGCACAGAACCACAGACTGAGAGGCCTGGTTTGGGTGGGTCAGAACTCTTTGCCTGAGTACAGGAGTCCCTCTGGTTCTTATCTGCCTTCTTCCCAGACCAGCTGTGCACGGCATAGCTATTGTGTTGTAATTCATTTGCTCTAGTGTTGCCCGAGCCCTGTCCACCACCAGCCAGCCAGTGTGCATACGTGGGAGTGAATAATTGAGCTGGGTAAATATTCATCTCTCAGGTGATCTCACTTGGATGCCTCTCAGCTTAGGATAGCAAATACTCAGTACATGTTAATTGTTAGTGTCAACCTAGAAGACTGACACTTACTGATAAAACAACCGAGGCTCAGAGAGATGAGATGACTTGCCCTAGGACACATAGCCAGGAGGTAATAGACCAATACCTGGGAAGTGACTAATTTTAGGGCCACAGTGTTGAAGTGCTGCATCCTGCTGCCTTCTTAGATGGATGCAGCTGCTGTCTTTCTAGATTTTAAGCCCTCCTAGATTTCTCACATCATTCTTTGGAGGTGGGGAGGATCAGGCATTCTTAGCCTCACTTGGCCATGAGGAAACCAAAAGACTAAGTAGCTTATAGGACTCACACTGTGCACTAATGGGGTCTTGTCCATGGAATAGGGTGCCAGGATGATGGGTGTGGTTATCAAGTGGGTTCCTTCCTTGCTTTTGGGAAGCTGGTTGTCCAGTGCCTGGAATGCAAGAAGACTTCAGTGGTTCCTTAGGCACATGGTCGCCTTGGAGACTCTTTCCTGGGGAATTGCCCCTACTGATGGATCACCCAGGGAGCTGGATGGCAGGGTGTCCATCTTTGTGTAGCTCTGGACACAGTGGGCACAGTACTTAGGGTGTGATTGGCCAAACTGGATTGTTTTCTTGGATTGTTGTGTTATATTTATTCTCACTAATCTACTACTTTTGCCTGTTTATAAAATACAAAGATCTAATAAAATGCATTTGAAGCCAGAACAAGTGAGAAACATTTTGGAAAGAAGTACAAAAGGAAAGAGATCTTGGAATACCTAGCTAATCTGAGTTGCTCCCTCCACTCTGAGGCCCTGCCTTTGAAAGATCCACTTCTGCTCCCATCGTCTGTAAAGCCAGATGAGACTTCTTGACATTAAGCACATGGTGGTGCACTGCTTTGGGTGCAGGCTTTGCACACGTGCCGGCCAAGAACAGGCCTCTTCCCAGCAGTGGGTCCTGGCACCGTGGCTCTTCCATCTAAGGATCCCTGAGGAAAGGCGGCTGATTCCCTCACTGACGTGCCAGGACCCCGGATGCCGGGGCAGGGGAATGCTGCAATCTAAACATTTACATTCTAAAAAATGGGAAATCATCCGCTTAGATATAAATTAGCCAGGGCCTGACGGGTTTATTACATCCTGGAATGCTTTCATGAGGCTTTCAGAGAGTCCGTGGTGCAGGCCCAGGTCTCCAGCTGGGATTGCCTGTGGCATGTTCCCGGGCCCCTCCTGGAAGACACGGGCAGGGCTGACTTCCTCATATTCTCATGCACCCCTGCGGGCTTGGGATATGACACGGGGAACAGATAAACACAAGGTGGCACCTTCAGCAAGGAGGCACCCCAGCACAACGCTTCTTGCCGCTGATTGGGGAGAAGTTGGTCAGGAAAATAAGTGGGAGGAACCAGATGCAGAGGCCCAATCAGTGGCTGTGGATGGATGGTAGGCGGAATAGAAAGTCGCCCTGGGATTTCACAGATGCACTCTGTGACTCTCATTGAGCAAGAAGAGGGCAAAGGAGTACAACGACAGGTCTAGGAGGGAAAAATTGTGTATCCTTCCATTCTTCAGGGTCGCTTTCAGACAGAATTTGCAGTGCAACCCCGGACCAGGGCTGTGAACTCAGCTAGGACGGTGGTTGGCTCAGCTCCAGGCTCTCCGGAGTGAGCTGAACCTTTACTGCAGGATCCCTGGTGGTGGGCTGGCTATCTCTTGCACAGGGAATTTATGAGAATTCAGGCAGTAGGTGGGAAAAACACAAACATAAGCATACGTTCTTAATTGAAATAAGTTGTAAACTCACTTCCCTTCATTGTACATTGTCTATACTCATCTGTGTAGGTATATGCAGATATATATGGGACAGACACCAAATAAGTAATTTTGGAGGAGTTTGATTTGATGCTAGTGATGAGTGATCTGTGTGGGCATCAGCTACTTATTTTCTGGTTTGGAGGAAGAAATCTGCTTTGTATTAGGGTTGTTATTTGGGGGATTTTATTTCCAGCAGACATCTTCACACAATATTGCATTAGAATCACCTGCAAGGCTTATTAAAACATTGCTGGTCCCCACCTACCTTTACAGTTTCTGATTCATTAGATCTGGAGTGGGTCCTGAAAATTTTATTTTTCAAAAATTCCAAGGGATTATCACGTTTCGGAAATCACTGATCTTGAGAAAGGAGCATGTGAGTTTTGGTGGGTGACCCAAAACTTTCTTGAGTCTGAAAATTTATCACTCATGCCTCTGACAGAATGAAAGTTTTCTGGGTATTCACGGAACCATTTCCTTGTTTTGAGAAAGAAGCCAGAGCCTTCTGTAATTTGGGCAGTGCCAGCTTTCTGCCACACAGCGTAGTGAGTGGCTTTGTGAGTTTACAGATTCATTTGTTGGGCATCTACTAGCATCTGCTCTGTGCCTAACCCTGGGCATGAAACATCTTTAACTCTTAGGCACAATGTAGCTAGCACCATTTAATCTAAGATGTGGCGGAAACACTTTTTGGTGCCAGTTGGGCTGCCAGTGTGGGTGTTTAGAGAAAGAGAATGATGCAGGACTTGTCATGAGGACACTGTTCATCTTTGCCCCTGGACCTACTTGAGTCTCAAGGAACAGCTCTGAACCCCTCTGGGAAGCCAGGTGCTTCCCTTAAAGACTATGAGTCATAACAGACTCCCCAGGCTGAATGTCTTGGTAAGTGGACCTTAGCCCTTTCCCCTTGGGGACAAATCTCACTGTGTCCTGATCCCTGCATGTGACCACACATCATATGACCTAGTATCTGTTTTGCATCTTCTTGCCACCAAAGCTGGGCTTTAGGAACCTGTGGGTAATTTCTCCTCCTTGCAGATAAGTCAGTCTCAGAGTTTAGGTGAGGACAAGGAGGGGCCCAGACGTGGGGAGTACCTGAA
This sequence comes from Dasyprocta punctata, assembly GCA_004363535.1. Classification (NCBI taxonomy): domain Eukaryota; kingdom Metazoa; phylum Chordata; class Mammalia; order Rodentia; family Dasyproctidae; genus Dasyprocta; species Dasyprocta punctata. The sequence goes on along the minus strand of RJWM01026304.1, from coordinate 3,480 downwards.
GGGATGTCAGAAGGTGAGTCAGACCACCTGGGTTCCTGCTGTGTGGTTTCAAGGGAGTCCCTTCTCTCATCTCAGCTTCCTCCTCTGCCAAATGAGGTATGCTCACACCTGTCGTGCTCCTCTGGTCACACTGGAAGGCTCAGTGGGACCCTGTCCTTAATTTCATACAAATGGCGGCAGGCATTCAGAATGAGGGGCAATACCTACAAAACCTGGACTGAGGTTTGGGTGTCTACTGAGGTTGAGGACTAGGAGGTTGGAGCCTCCCATGGAAGAGTAAGGCCAGCTCTGAAATAGCTGGGGGAGAGAACATAAAATGGATTTGAGGGACAGACTGAGCACCTGGGTTCAGATCTCTACAACTTTACCAACCTAGGGATCAGGGAGCCACGCTTCATCTCACTGAGCAGTGGCCTCACCTGGAAAAAGAGGACAGATACTGCCCAGCTTGCTGTGTGCCACAGTGCTCATGGGTGCTTACTGTATTAAAGAGTTACTTAATGGTGGCAATGATGACAGAGCTTACTGAGGTAGCCTCAGATGTTGGCCAGAGGAGCAGGGACCTGACCTTCCCTCCTTATCATGCCCATGCTTCCTGCTCTTGACTGGCTGGCCCATAGTTATGTGCAGAGTCAAGTAAAAATCCAAGGAATGCCTATCAGGCTGTGGTGGCGAGGGAGTAGACTCCTCTGGTGCCTGATTAGTTTTTAATTTAATTTTCTATTTTTTAAAACAAAGGAATGTATATTCATAGTTAAGAAGCAAAAAGCTTAAAATGAAAAGTTGCAGCTGCTGCCCCATACCTGTCCTTGATTTCTGCTTTCTAGAAGTAACTTTTCATTTCTTCTTTGAGTTGTTTTTGGTATTTACCATATTTCTAATATGTCACCCTTTTAATTGCAGATGTCTACAGCAGAGCCATATAGCATCCTGGGATCACAGGGTTTTTTTTTTTTTTTTTTTTTTGTTCCTTTACAGATTTTTTAGAATTACATATATAGTGCCTGACTTGCTCCTTCATTTTCTTAGTTTTTGTGTGTGTCCATGTTCTTGACTTTCTTTTTTCTTTACAATATTTTAGTTGACATTTGTACATATTTAGAATACATTATTGTAATTTGATCCATATATGCTATATGCAATTAGGGTAGTTAGCATTTCTATTTCCATAGATATTATCATTTCTATCATTCAGACTCTCTTCCTCCAGTTAATTTGAAATCTATAATTAATTGTTATAGACTATAATTTCCCTACTATGCTACATAACACTATAATTATCTCTCTGTTTTGATATCCATTACCCCCCTTTTTACTGTCTCTTTCTCATTCCCTTCCTATCATCTAGTGACCCCTATTCTGTTTTCTATGCGATCTGCTTTTTTAGTGTCTATAAATAAGTGAGAACATGAAATATTTGTCTGTATGTCCTTGCTTATTTCACTTAATAATGTCCTCCAGTTTCACTTATTTTTTCACAAATGACAAAAAGTCACCCTTTTAATGGCTGAATAATATTCCACTATGTGTTATATATCATACTGTGAAATCTGTAGATAAATATCTTGGTTAAAGCTGGGAGTAGTGACACACATCTGTAATCCCAGCATTAAGGGAGGCTAAGGCGGGAGGACTGAGAGTTCAAGTCCCATCTGGACAATTTAGTGAAGTCCTGTATCAAAATAAAAAGTGCTAGATATATAACTCAGTGGTAGTGTACCCCTAGACTTGATCTCAAGTACTGTAAAAATTGTAAAACAAATGCTTGGTTGATTCCGTATCTTAATTATTGTGAATAGTGCTGCAATAAACATGGGTGTGCAGCTGTTTTTGATGTAATGATCTCATTTACTTTGGCTATCTACCTGGTACTGGATCATATGGTAATTCTATCTTCAATGTTATTTTTTTTGTGTGTGTATGTTTTATTTTAAAGAGAATAAAACCAAACAAAACAGAACAAAGCCAATCAAAACAAAACAATGCAAGTGACACAGAACTTCAAAACAAGATAATAGTAAATCAACAATGGTTACCATAATGCCTCTTGTCTTCAAAATAGCTGCCCATACCTTCAGACATAGTAAAAATCAAACAAAACAGAACAGAATAGAACCAATAAAAACAAAACAATGAACGCAATAAAGGATTTCAAAACAAGATAACAGTAAATGCCAAATGGCTATCATAATATATCTTGCTATCTTCGAAATAACTGCCCATGCCATTGGACATAATAAAATCGAACAAGAGAAAACATAATAAAACCCAACCCAAGAAAACAATGAAAATGATACAGGACTTCAAAACAAGCAATGGCCACCACCTTCAGAAGGAGATCCCCCATAGGTGCCACATTGCATATTGTTAGGCCCTGAATAGATGATCAGATTACCAGCTTTAGGCCTGCAAAGTCAGTAAAACACTAAACACTACAAGCATTAAGTTGTATTTTACCTCAGTAGCTATCATCATAGCCTGTGTTTCTCCAGATCGGCTGGTGGCTTAAGGTGGGGGTGGGGGGTGGGGGCTAGCTCTTCTTGTCTCCCAGCCCTTGTGCAGGACAGGGCTGGCCTCTGGTTCTCCCCCAACCAGTGGCCCATGCATAGCACCAACTTGCAGGGAGGGCTTGCTTCTTATTGACTTCTTGTTCCTATCTTCAATGTTTTGATGAAACTCCCTAATGTTTTCCTTAATGGATGAGCTCATTTACATTCCCATAAACAGTATATGAGTTCTCCTTTTTCTGCATCCTCCCCAGCATTTATTATTGTCTTTTATTTTATATTTTGCAGTACCGAGGATTGAACCTAGGGTCTTGCACAGGCTTAGTAAGCACTCTGACACTGAGCTATACCCCCAGCCTATTATTGTCTTTTTATAATGGACTTTCTAATTAGGGTAAGACGATGCCTCTTTGTAGTTTTGATTTGCATTTCCTTGATGATCAGCAGTACTGAGAACTTTTCATATGCTTCTTGGCTATTTGTATATCTTTTTTTGAGAAATTTCTATTCAGATAGTTGCCCATTTTTAATCAAGTTATTTGATTTTTTTTTTTTTTTTGCTGTTTTTGTTTTTGTCTCTGATATATTCTGGATAGTAATACTTTATCATATGAATAGTTTGAAAGGCTTTCCTCCCATTTTGTAGTTTGTCTTTTTATTCTGTTGACCGTTTCATTTGTGGTGTGGAAGCTTCTTAGTTTGATAATAACCCACTTGTCAAGTTTTGCATTGGTTGCCTGTGCTTTTATGTCTTACCCCCCCAACCCCCGCAAAATTTTGCCTATCCTAATGTCTTAAGTGTTTCCCCTATGTTTCCTTCTAGTAGTTTCAGATTTGAATCTTACATATCAGCCTTTTGAGTTGATCTTTATATAAGGCTGGCAGTAGAGGTCTTTTAATTCTGCATACGTATATCCAGTTTCCAACAACCTCATTGAGAAGACTGTCCACTGTCCAATGACATTCATGGTGC
>RJWM01026303.1:0-28324 GCA_004363535.1 Dasyprocta punctata | reverse complement strand
AGAGAAACCCAAGTGTAAATTAAGAGAAAAATACAAAATAATGAGAAGTAGGGAGATACATCTTCCTCAAATGGGAAGAGTCTCAAGAGAGAGGGAGAAAAGAAGAATGGAAGGGAAAGGGGATGAGAAAGGAATGAAGATGTGTTATATCCATGTACCAATTCAACACAAGACATGTAAACACTATGTACTGCAAACTAAGGTAGTAAAAACAAAATAAATTTATTAGTATACTAATAAATTTTTAAATCCCCCCAAAATAAACAAAACATCCTTTATCAATACATAAACATGCAAATACAATTATTTCATAGTCTCATCTAAACTTCTATTTATGTGTTTTATTTATTTAAATATTTTGAGAATGATGATTGTGAAGTTTGGGTCTGTAGTTTCATTCAGTGCACTCTCTGGTAGTTAGAGTTTGCAAGGAAAACAATTTAATACAAGGCAGACAATTTACAGAATTATTTTAAAACAGTCACCCAAAGAGTCAAACATAAAAAGTGCAGGATTGTTTTTCTTTGCTTAGGAGGATAAAAATAAAATAAAATAAAATAAAATAAAATAAAAAGTGCAGGAAATCTGTCCACACACTAAAGACCCCAAAGAACCTAACTGAGGGCCTGGATCCCAGGGCAATGTCCTGCATGAGTCCAGCTAAAGACCGAGAGCCCATGATAATGTTTCATGAAAATTTGTTTCACAGATCTGCGCTCGGAAGGCCCAAAGTTCATGGGTGAAAGCTAGAAAGTCTGTGCCAGCAAGATGAAGGAACTGGGTCAGCAGGCTGAAGCCAGAAAGCAATGCTCAAAGTAAGGACCAGAGCTCCCCAAAAGTGAACTGCAGCCATTCTCAGCAACAACAAGGTCCCTAGTTCCTCCGACATGGAAAGCAGTCAAGTTCGTATCAGGAAAGAAGCTTGACAAGCTCCTCCAGGAGAACCAACAGTACCACTCTTCCTCTCCGGTTCTCCGTTTTATGCTGTTGGCAGCAATCCTCAGATGGGCCATCCACACCCAGCACCACGCTGATTCAGTTCAACTAATTCTTACAAGTTGACCACCAGTTATCCATCCACCACAGACTCCCTGGGGATTCCTTTTGTATTCTGTCTTCTCTAATCTTGTTATTACTTTAACATTTTTCTTTCTTTCTATATTTATTGTTGGTTTTACATAATAAATAAACTGAAGCTTAGGGTAACATTTTATTCCAACAAAAAAGATTGACACTTCTTATTAGCAAGAGAGTAGCGGCCCAAGCAGGGCAAACCACCTTGAACTAATCTGGGGACTGAGAAGCCCAGAGGTAAATCACCTTTAAATGCCAGACAATCTGTATCACATTTGCCCTTACCTAGTGTGAGTAAGGATATACCAGTATCCTTCCTCCTTAATGCTCCCTGAAATACAATTCTTCCCCTTTAAGTCTTGTGAATTGCCAGAACCCTGTTTATATAGTATTCTTAATCTTAAAATCTAGTTACAGAAATCAGCACTCACCAGTAGAAGACTCCTCACTATGGTCTGTGTCCCTTTTGTTCTCTGATCCCCACCCCGGGATTTTTTATTAACTTGAAAGCTGTATGGTGCCTTCAAATTGCATTTTAATAATTTTTCTCCAAGTGTGAAAATTGGGCTCATTTCTAAGATTTCCCCTTACCCAAAGATTAATTTCTGCCAAGAAGATAAAATTAAAGGAGATAAATTACACTACTACATTCACACCTATGTATGAAACAATAAATGTAAAACAACTAAAGTCCTGCATAAAATCTTACCCTTAACAGATAATTATTATGGTATCAATTATTCATCCCTTGATTTTTCAGTGTCTTTTTGTATCTCAGAATTAACGTTTGCTGATTTTATCAACTTTATAAGAAGTTCACAGAACAGTTTTTCTCATCTACCTCTCTTTAAAGGATTTGTCTGATTCATTGATCCTCTCTGATTTTTCTGAAGATACTCAGACAGACACATAAAGGAGACTTTTAAATATACCCCTATAATTCAATCCACGCCCATCAAGTTGAATACCACACACTGCTGAAGTCTGTGAGACATAAATGTTAAATTATATTCAGCATTTGTTGTTCATTCAGTGGTGTATTCAGCATTTTTCTGGATTCATTTTTATAGTTTCCTAATAAATACTGCAATAGGAAGCAAGTTTGTTGAATATTTGTTTGCCTCAACATTAAGAAATAATGTGAGAGATTTGTTTCATTTATAATTTGAGAATAATGTGAAAGCACCAAAAGCACAGAAGTATGAAAACATACAGACATTCTTTATTCCCTAGTATTACCTTGTGTTTTTTATTAATATTCTATAGAAGTTAGTCTGATTTTTGTGTTCTGCCTTTTCCAAAGAGACATTTTCAGAACACATTGTTCTGTTCATGCAATTCTTTATCCTGTATACATGTCCATGTCCCATAAATAACTTCTTCAAAACAACATATATAACATTTAGCAAGACAATTTGAGAGACTCTCTCTATAAATATATAAATTTGTGACAGTTCTTTTAAGCCTATTTCTGAATTTTCCTCCAGATTAAACACTAAAATAATGTTTAAAAATATATGATTCAGAATCAATGACTCAATTTTTCTGAAAATTCAAAACTCACATAGCAGTTAAAAGGCTTTCTACCTTATCTGTTTAATCATTTAAGCTCTACTCTTGAGAAACCCACTGTGTAGTTTTATGTAGTATGAAGTTAACATTTATGGTAAGACTCAGCGAAGCTATATTAAAGGTAACTCAACCTTCAGAATCAGAGTTACCTTATTTCCATCATGTATAATGTCGATGATGGTCTTTTGTCTCCCTATAAAACATGTGCTCTATTTTTATTAACCATAAAAATACATTAAAAACTCATACTTGTACCAGTAATGACACCTTTTAAATAGTGCTAAAAAGTTTAAAAGTACAAAACCTCTCAAAAGACTTATATAATATGCAAAATAAATTATTATGCCACTTCATTTAGTGAATATTAAGTAAGCTTCTTTAGCTACTTGTGCCATCAGTTTATTTCACTCAGCTGAATAGTCTAATAATATTTTCATTAAATATTTATATGAACAATCAAACCCTGCAAATGAAGAGCATATCCCTTGACATTCAAGATGGTTTCCAGGCTGATCTCAGCAGTTCGTGATGGAGGTAGGGCTCGTTTGCAGAGCCGGAGAATATTTTCCATTAGCTTTGAGTGTCTTATGTCTGACCTTAGAATAAAGGGTATTCATCATGTCTTCTAATCCTTAAATTTTATTCCTTCACTGAGGAAGGACTGACGATAGAAAATTAAGTGCACTTAAAAGTTGGGGTCATGCTATGCTAATTCAGCCAAGGAAATTGATTAACACAGCTCATTTTGTAAAGCAATAAAAAATATACTCTTTGGTCTTATATGTCAATAAAATAAAATTAAATCTAATTTTGACTTCAGCTTCGTGTATGATTTTTGACTTGTAAATTCATGATGACATGGCGAGTATAATTCAGTTATATTTAATCTGAAATCTGACAAATATACTCTTGTGCTGTACATGCACTTCTGCTTCTGAAATATCTGAATACTGCCCTGGCATAGATCACTCAAATTAATATCAAAATAATCCTATTATTTAGATTTTAATTCTAGAAAATTGTAAAAACTAAAAACAATACCAAACTTCTTTGTTGGTCATTTTTAGTTCTTAAATTGACTAAAAGAGGAAACTAATGACTCCTGGCTTGATTGTACGAGCCTCTCAAAGGTCATGTATTTGCAGCCACAAACTTGGAGGTAGCAAAAAAATGGTCGTGTTACTTTATATAAATCAAATTAAATAAGATTTCTTTCTGTGCCTTGGGGTTTTAAAATTAATCTTGATCATTATTAAGTCTGAGCAGCTTGCAGATCAGAGTCATACAAAAGCCTCGGCTTCAGAACGAATGTGGTCCAGATCTCCACAGTCCTTGCAGTCTGGCTCTTCTGCTGATTTTCCCACTATGCAGCACCTTCCAATTTTCTACCCAATCCTCACTAGTTTATCATCTCTTATATATTTGCTAGCCACAGCACGACATCCTCAGGAAGTTATGTTTTTAATAGTAGTTTAAATGATTGTGTAATTTGTCATTCACACCTGAACATTTTGAGGGAGGAAATCCCAAGAATGCAAAAGATTTAGGATGGCTCCCCTTAAGTTAAGCTCCTCAGACACAGACTCTGATTAGCACAAAAGAGATTTCTGTGGCTGTCTTCCAAAGAAAACCTGGTAAAGAAGTGGAAATGCAGAACTGTAAGGAAATATAGGCCAAGCAATAATGTCCCATCCAGTGAAGTCTCAAAGGAGAATATGGTTACTAGATAAAATACAGGACATCCAGTTAAACTGGATTACCAACTAAAAATACTGCGAACATGTTTCAAACATTGCATGGGATATACCTGTACTAATGAAAGAATTCCTTTATGGGTGTCCTGCATTTATAGTTGCTAAATCTGCCAACCCCACTGCCTACTCAAAAGATCACTGGTGAGACTGTGAGTCAAGCTGGGGGAACAAGAAAGCTGATATATTTAAACTTCTGGACTCATCAGTCATCAGTTAAGTGCAACTCTAGGAGAGTATAAATTCCCAGGCACTCCCAGATCTCTGTGTACTCAGAAAAAGTAGGTCAAAGGCATTTGAGGGTAGTGCTCCCACCCAGAGATGCAAGGGCTAGTAGCTGGAACAGGACTCACACTGGGATCTGATGTGCATAAAGCTGAGAAAAGATCTGAGGAGCTACAGGCAGGACACTGACAGCACCTTCTATATTCATACTGTCCCAGGAAAACCCAGATGTGTGGTTGTCCTAACAATAGCTGGCAGCCTGTGCTTTGGTTTTGTAAGAGATCCTGGGACAAAGAAGAAAAACATTTTTGAAATTGGAGAGTTATAAGCTTCCTCCAAACAATGAAAAAAAAATCATACCTTCTCACACACTCACAATTTTACGTCCCAGTAAGTTGCCTTGCCACATAAATCAATTGATACATACAGTATTTTACATTTTTCAGTGAATTTGAGCCCTGTAGGCTATATCTCACCAGGGATCATACACCCAAATCTAGACATAAAGTTACTTTTCATTTTTCCTAAAAGTAAGATACATCATGCATGTCTGCCAAGCATTGTCTCTAGGATGTCATCCTGATGACTTTGACATTTAACTGCTTCATGTATCATTACATCGCATATGCATACATGTACACATGCAAGCACTAACAGATTTATCAAACTAATTGATGGAAAACTTTAGCAGTGAAGTTGAGATTGTCAGTTATATTATATAGCATAATAATAATGTTTGTATCTTTAGTAGTTAACATTTTTAGAGTAAAAGGCCTTCTTAGGACCTGGAAGCAAATTTTCATTATACTATTTCCTCACTCACCCTGAGGAATTTGAAAAGTGGAGCTAACTTTTAGAATTATTTGACCATAGATGTCCTTAGGTAAGAGGAAAGTTCCAATACTAATTAGCTTCCTAATGATCTAAGATACCTACACATTAAGTTCAGGATGTGGAATTGTCAGATGAACAGAAAAGGAAACAAAACTTCATTCCGAGATATCGCTTAGATTTTTTATTTCTTTGACTCTTAATTGAGTGAACCATTGCCTTCTGTGTTAACATTCCTGCTAATCTTCAGATAATGTGTAAGTAGTGCACATGCTTGTTCCATCTAACGGGGTATTAGTGTATCATAAATATAAAATTTGTCTGGAAATAAAGCAAGCAGCTTCTTTTCATAAGCTTTTAGCGTCTGTCAAGTTAATATAGCCCATAGTACATAAATTCATTTCCATATCTGTAAAATGCAGCAAAAATAATATGAAACAAAATTTCATGTGCAGTGAAAACATGGTCCAAGTTGCTCCTAAACCTGAAAAGCCCTGGCTCCTCCACACTTATTTCATTACATCCACGTTTCTTAGCTTTTCCTGCCAGGTCCATGCTGATGAGGCCTGTGCTCCCTCCTCCATGCCAAACCTAACGCTCTGTCTTCCTTCATCTCTGATAGAATGGCTCCTTCTCACTACAATGCAATTGCCACAAAGCCTCCTCGCTTCACTAGGCTAATAGCTTCTTAGCCTCCAAGGCTCTGTTCAGTGAACACCCTCTTGGAAGCCATCTCTTTTTTGTCCCAAACTTAGGTATATTTCATCTATTTGCCCTCAAACTCCAGAAACATTATTTTACAACTTTGTGCATCCGTTTAGTTTACCTCTTCATGTGTTCTCTTCCCTGAACAATGTTTGGGGTGAGAATGAGACATCAGTGGATTCGCATTCTGAAATTTAGCAGAGTATCCAGAACTCATGGGAGGATTTCAATAAAAGTTGGTTGAATGAGCGAATAAATAAATTCTAAGAGCCTGACTACCCACTGAAGCTGAGAATTAAAAATTATCAATCAAGGTGTATTGGGTATGCTATGTCCCCCCAAGTCCTCATACTTTTGATCGGGCTGAGTCTAGTGCTTGTGTTCAGTTTGTTGTCTAGCACCGGGATTGGCAATGTGAGCGCTGCACACGCCCAGGGGTGGAGCTGAGATACAGTGTAAATGAGGCGGGTCTTCCACTTGCTCGCTTCCACTCACTGTCTTGCCAGCGTGCCTTGCTGCTTGTGGCCGCCATGAACAGCGGCCCCACCATGCCACACTGCCTTGGAGCCAACTAAGTAAGGACTAAAACTCCAAAAAAAAAACTGTAAGAAATAAACCTTTCCTTCCCTAATTTTGGGTGTCAGGCATTTTGTCTTGGCAACAACCAAAAAGTAACTAAGACACAAGGATATAAAAATATAAGGTTTCATTCTTAGTTGATCCTCAGATAGGGTTCTGAAACAGGTAGTTATGAGTTTATTGATTGATGATTAATATATCATTCCATACATAATCCATACAGTGAATACATGAAATTCACTGCAGAGGCTTTTCTAAATTCACCATTAACAATGAAAACAATACAAATGCAACTTTTTGCATCCACTTTTTTTTTGTGGCACCTGGGATCGAACTCACAACCTTGCACCTGCCAAGAAGGTGCTTAAGATACTGAGTCAAACTCCTAGCCCTGGTTTTTTGAGACAGGGTCGCACTATGTAGCTCAGGACCGTCTTGCACTCACTGTAGCCCAAGCCGGCCTCGAACTCACAACGCTCCTCCTACCTCAGCCTCCTGATTAAAGGCTGCATCCCATTTTAAATCATTGCTTTGCATATTCACATCTATATGTACATATGTACCCACAAAGATAGATAAATGATTACAGTAATTTTACTGTGAGGATAGTAATAGATGCTGTGTATATGAACAGTGTTGGATACCACAAATTCACAATGACTAATTTTGCATATTTCCCTATGGGATAAAGGGAGGTTTGGGATTATTGTTATTACTCATCTGAGACTTCCTACTGACTCTTTCAAGCATAAGATCCTCTATGCCTTCTTGAGTCATTCCAGAATTACACTCCAGGACAAGATCCTTCTTAGCATAAAATCATCTATGTCCTCTTGAGTTTGAGACTTCTGACAAATTGTAATCCTTTACTAGCTCCATCTATCTCTGTATCCATCTAATAAACAGTGGCTGCTTTGGATGTGGAGAATTTTCATCCAAAGACATTGGCTTCCCAGCCATTGATGAAATACTGTACTTGTCTCTGTTTTTTATTTTTCTCATCGTATTCTTAAGACACACAATCTGGACTCTTGGCCGGGCTCCTAATAGAACACACATTTTTGGGCTTAAGAACTAAAGAAAATGAGGATTAACTGTAAGTCTATAACTTCAGAGTTAAAAAAGACAATTAAGTAGTTCTAAGAAAGTCAATTAACAAAAGCATTCAAAATGCCACAGAAAATCCAAATACTCTGATCTTAAAATTTTTAATTTCTACTCAAAGAAAATGTCACTCAATGTGATTAGACAAAAATCAAGAGGTTGTCTAAGACCAACTAACTTAGAACTCAATTCCAATTCTCAAGAACTGCGCATGTCATCAAAGCATTAGTACATTTCCCTCTCTTACTATTTAATTAGAATATGGTAATTGTCATTTTATACATCAATTAAATTCTTTGAGGCACATTAGATGATGTCCTGACATTTACATAATGCTTTTCATCTTCAACATAATTTATAAACATGAATTAAATATTCTATCAAAGTGGCTATTTGAAAATTTTATCTCCCTTGAAAGTGATTATGACTAAAACTGCTACTTAGTGGCATTGTACTTAATTTTGCAAACATTACACTTCACAACTAAACTAATCCATGTACACCGCAATAAACAAGACAAGTACTAAGATACCTAAATGGTAATTGTATAGGAGAGTGTACTGGTGTATAATTTTGTCTTTAACATTCTAGTTCTTCTGCTTCTAGTGGACAATAGCTTTCATATGTGATTCTTTTAGGAAAAAGTTTCCATCACTGATTATTCCACTTAGATACAGTATTATGGGTAAAAATGAAAGGGATATGTATTATAATTCTGATTGCACTAAACAGACACATATTCAGGTAAGGGTAAGTAAAGGGGATTACCATGAAGATATAATGAGAAAGAGTAAGAAATGAAAATTACCCATGAACATCACATTTAAAATCCCCCTAAAGAATGACAAGCATCTCTTTTGTGCTCTTGGTGTATTCCCATACTAAGACAGAGGCACAGTCAGACTAATCAAATGCTGAGCATAACAGTAGAGTCACATGGAACAAAGTATAATCCTTCAGCTCCTAACTCAGCAAAAGGACTAAATAACTATTATATTTTAAATATTTTTAGCAAATTTCCAAAAGAAACCAAGTAAAAAGCAGGTATCTGAGGTTAATCTACAGAAAGACAATGCAAGTACAAGTAGCTGTGAGGTGTCAGCGTATTTCCAGTACAAAAATTATCATTCTCATTTCAGTACAAAAATTATCATTCTCAACTAAATCCAGCACTCTGGGAGGCTGAAGCAGGAGGATCACAAGTTCCAAGCCAGCCTGTGTAATTTAACAACTTAGTTAGACTCTGTCCCATACTAAAATATAAAAAGGACTTGGAGGGTAGTTCAGTCCAAAGGCTCTGGGTTCAATCCTCAGTAGCAGAAAAAATAAGTTTCATGGTTTGAGAACTCACTATGTAAGACAGGCACCACACACATAGCTCATTTAATTATTTTATCAATACGAGTAGATAGACATTGGTAACTCTATGTCACCAATGAGGTCTAGGAATTAAGGAATTTGTCAAAAGTTCACACAACAGGTAAATGTGAAAACTAGGATTCAACCATGCTTTGACTAATATGAAATCTAGTTCTTTCCTCAGTGACACCACACTGTCTCTTGCAGTGAGGGCTGCAGGAACAAGTAATGGTAATAGATTGATGGCATCTTATGTTATTACCCATGGGCATGTACTGTAAGCTCTCATTCTTGCTAACTTGTAATGCATTATAACTGAGTATGTGTTTCTCTACTTAGGAAAACATACACAAAAATTATGCATGTTCCTGGGTATGAAAGAAAGAAATTTTTTAAAAGGACTCGGACTATAGGGCCGGGAGTTTGGCTCAGTGCCTTAAGCGCCTGCCCTGGCAAGCGCGAGGTTGTGAGTTCAATCCCCGGTGCCGCAAAAAAAAAAAACAAAAACAAATAAAAGGACTCGGACTAACTGCAGGGTTGGGTGCAAAATTTAGGTGTACTTAACGGAGACAGAATCATTAGGCATAGAGTCAAGGAGTCATTTTGGACCTGTCTTGCTGACTGGGGCTTCTTGAAGAGTATCAAGCTGCCACTTTGTGCATTGGATTTACATAATCAGCCAGCTTTCCCTTAATAGCCAAAAGAAAGATGAATAGTGCAAACCCTGGGCAAATTCAACACACCTTGACTAGGATGCACACAGCATTTTTTTAGTTTTGGAAAGAAATCTTGCATTAGTAAGTATCTCTGGGAAAATGATTTATACAGGTCATTCTTCTCCAAGAGGGGTTTAGACCTTGGATCCTAGGTTAGAACACCTAGAATATAAAATGATCTTTTTGTTGGAATTCACCAAACAGTTGTAAAATAATTTGTAAAACAAAGCTCTTGGCTTTGCCTCCTGAGAAAAAAACTATGAAGTTTTCTTACTGCAATCAAATTTTTATTCCACAGTAACCAATGGAGATGGTAGTGATAAAATTTTAAAAATATAAATAGCAACAAAACAAATTTTATTTCCAAAGCACATCCTATTTTGCTTTTAGTAATACAGATTTTGCAGAATGTCTTTGAACCTGTAAATTGAGCTTTGTGGACTAAAACACACACATAACTATGACTCTACTGTGCAATGATGAGCATTAATGCTTCCAAAGCAACCCCTTATCCCCAAAATAAACTTTCCTGGTAAATTTATTATATTAAAAGCCAAATAGATATAGTTATTTGTGTGTGTGTGTATATATATATGTATATATATATATAAAATACATATATATATACGTATATATATATAATACATAGCCAAGTATTTTACATGTGCACATATATTATAATATATGTACATCTATCACTTCTTAGAAAGTTATCTTTTACTTCTATTTTTCAAAATTTTATGTATTTATATTTTCTCTTAAGCCTGAGAGAATATCCATAAAATTTAAAAGACTTCAGGATGCACTTGCTCTTACATACTGAATAAGGATTCCTGTTTTTCCCAGAGGCGGCAACAAATCTAGTTCTTTTTTAAAAACCCTGCCTTCTTGGCCTATTGAATTTTGTTCAGAATGTATTTTGCCTTATGAGTAATGTAGCTTCATCTACTCCTTGCATCTATACAAGACACTTCTATGATGCTGAAAAGCATTAGTCACTCCAGGCTTTCAGGCTCTCATCTCTACCCTCCCTCTGGTGAATGCTGAGTATTAATGTATTCCATTCTTTGTACTTTTTCCCCTTTATTCCCTTCTCCCTCCCTCTTCTCCTTTCATATTCTCTCCTATCTCCTTGACTTTATTCTTGTAACCTGAATTTTCTTAGTTTCATTTAAATTCAAAATTTCCAATATTGTTTTAACATCGGCTTAATGTGGTGAATGTTAAAGACACATGAAGTACAGTAGGGAATGCTTGAGGAAATGCAAAAATAATCCATTTTGTGGTCTCCGTCCTTTATCACACAGCAATAGCAAAACAGAAATAAAACAAAGGAAGTTCACAAACATTAGCTACAAATTAAATTTATTATATTCTCATACTTCATTGTTTGCACACTGAAAGAATGCCCAGCAAAGAGTTGTACAGATAAATATACAATCAGACAAATAATCTGGAAGCATATAGAACACTTTTCTGATTCTAATTACACTTAATAATCAGATTGAGAGTCACTTTTCTTTGTTATGTTCCTGGTTTTACTCTGAGCATCCAGAAATAAAAATGAATTACTTCTAATATTTAAGTTTAACCTTCATGAGTAGGTATTCCAAGTATCATACATCGGGAATATAATTTAAATATTGTCTTTTCTTAATTAGTCTATTTAGCATAGAAACAATATTAATATCATTTTTAGTCTCTTATCCAATATAAAATATGTTCAATATATTTAAAAATCTCAAAAATTGAAGTAGCTTGGGGAAAGCAGGAGTGATCTCAATTTCAAATGCAAATTTAGACTGTCCTTGTATTGGTTGTCCCATATGAGCTGATGTGATATAACCTTGAGACTGAGAAGAAAGCAGGGCAGGAATCTGAAGCTCTGAACCTGAAGGGACAGAAGCAAGGAGGATGCTTGTTAGTGTCTCAGGGCCACATGTCCCTTTGGCCCACACCTGCAGGGTTGGTAGTAGGAACAGTGCAGGTAGACAGCTGCACAAGAGGACAACATAACATCTCAAGGGATTGCAGTTGTCTGCTACTCTGGTTTCTTTCTCTGGTTTAATGGAACTAGTTAGGCAGTGGACAGGCGTAAACCTGCAGTAGGAGGTACCTAACATCTTGGAAATAACCATGAAATTATGGAAGATATAAGAATGGAAATAATGTCCCATTGATAGGACAATGAAGTGGCGTGTTCTCCCTAGCTTTTTCAAGTCGTCTGATAGGTCGAGTCCAGATGGTTTTCCCATCCAGTTCACTAAGATAGATAAAGAGCAGTGCTTACTTAAATAGTACCTTAAACTGAGCCTTGGAAATTGAAAGTTTCAATTTAAATGAGATCATAAAGTGATAAAAATTAATTTATTCATTTCCAAGAGGGAAGTTAACTGCAAATGTGGTCTCTTTTGCACAAGATACGTAGCAATTAGATAACTGAGGTAGCCAAACAGCTCCTCAGCTGTCAGAAGGTCTAGGGTTGAGTCTCCCACCTAAGTGTGATTTATTGAGTTACCAGATAGTCAGCTCAGATATTTTCTTCCACATCATGAAGGAAAAGGAAAGGGAACCTGTAGCCTTGTGGCCTTCTTGGCCCTATCAAGACAACCATAGCCTGAGTCCTCTCCTGATCTCATAGTCACAGAGATTCTCTTAACATTCCCTTTCATTCTTTTCTTCTCCTTCGTCCCAGAAATGGTAGAAATTTTAACCTCAGGAGTAGAAAACTGATGCTGACTATTCACAAAATATCCAATCATTGTGCCATATGGGATCACTGGAATTATGAAGAAAAGAGGTTTCTATCTGTCTGCAACTCAAAATATTATCCTCACGTATTTATTCAAATGGATGTCAAATTTGTTTTACTGCAGCTATTTTTGACCACCAGAGATAAAGAGGTCAGAGAAACTGGGAATGTCGACATCTTGGTAGACAAGTGCTTTTTGAAAAAGTGGCTTCAATTTTTTTTAAATACTGTGTTATGCTCATAGTACAATTCAGGAGATATTATAGTAAACATTCCACATGAAACTTGCTTTGCTTTATTATTATTGTAAGACTGAGTTTATAGTTATTTTGCATAAGATCTGCCACCAGAGAAATAAAACCCAACTTCAAACTCTACTTTGGCCGATCTACATTCCTGTATACTCCTGTCTACAAAATCTCCTTGTACTTAACTTTCGCTTCCTCACTATTTTAATATAATCATTTATTCATAGAATATTTAGTTAGGTGGTGTATACCATGCTAAAGAAGAGTAATCAATAATGAGGTAATTACAAATCTGCCCACATACAACCTAAATTAATGATAGACAAGGTTATTAACCAGGTAATGATTCAAATGTGAAACTGTTATTTTCATTCATGGTGAAAAGGAAAATGACAAGAGGATACATCTGTCTGGGAAATCAGGACAAGATATACCACTTGACCTGAGACCTGAAAAATATGTTAACCTCCTCCTTCTGGTATCAGCTTGCTCTAGGAAGCAAGTCTGCACAAGGTCTTTGGGGTGGAGACATTAATGACTGGGCCAGTGGATTGTAAGGAGACTGGAACACCAAGGACGAGGATGGAAAGTTAGATGTGGGGAGGATATTCGGACTCCTAGATCCTAACACAGACATTAGGTTGACATTCATATTCATCTCAGTGCTACTGAGGACTGAAAGCAGAGGAGTTACGTGGGCATGACAGAGAATAGACTGAAGGGGAAATAAATGGAAGTGGGTTCACCTGGGATGGAACTGTTCTCTTGCTCTGAAGAGAGAAATGAGATTGCAAGAGCAGCATAATCATGGCAGGGAGATGTTGGAGTAGAATAATACTTAGAAAGTGAAGTCAACATCACTGCTAATAGATTGCATGTGAGAGTACACAAGAGGGAGTTGCTACAGGTGACTAACAGACCCAAAATGCTGTGGTTCTCAAGGATTAGATTTGGAACAGATGTTTTCAAAGGAGAGAGTGATGTAGAATGTGTCTTTGCATTCATAGTCTGTTTCTTTCATATTTGTAAAAGACCTACTATGCTGATGGATGCTCAAGACTTCTATATATTTATAATTATTCCTCTGTTAGAAAAAAATACAGAGCTTATTGTGAGTTAATTTCCTCTTCCTAACCCATATTATTTTACCATAGGAGAACAGTCAAATATATTCAACAGAATCATATAATGTTAGCAATTTAAAGGATGTTAGTGGTGTTTTGAAAGAGAAAAAAGTAGAATTAATGCTATAAATTTTCAGAAACCCTTAATAATAATACTTTAATACTGTCAAGGTTTTGTTTTTCTTCTTAGGAAGGCAGGAATATACTGGAGTGACAAGAGGAGAAATCAACTGATTATTTCTGACAACAAAATTGTTTCTGAGTAAGGAATATATGCTCATACCCAAGCCTCTGACAATACATTTTATGGAATGAATTTCTATTAGTATTTTATTCTTCCTCAAACCACATCCTATTCATCAGGGTTTACACACAACTTGAAGTCATCTATGCATTCAGTGTCATAGCCCACCCTGAACAAAACTTAATTGTGAGATTGTAATTCTATAAATAACCTATTTCAAAATAAACAGTACAACTTTTACTAAAAAATGACGAACACAAATGATTCCTTCAAAATACCTTAATAAAATACAAATAACTGTGCTTTCAAAAATATATATTCCCAACATGGAATCCATGTTAATCCTCATCTGTAAATCTCACCAAGTGTACATCCTTGCTTCACGACCTCACATATGATGGTTAGATGACAACTTTATCCTTTTCACTGATGATATCTAAAATGTAGGTTATGGTGAAAACAAAAGCAGCAGCTTTGCTACCTTAGAAAGTAAAACCCCCACTATAAAGACCGAATGCTCTCTATGTTCAAAGGAAGATAGTTTCTGTTTCCAAACGTAAGGAATTTTTACATCTTTTAAGACAGAATATTGAAAATCTTTGTCAACCACACTTACAGAATTAAGTTACATTAACTCTTGGATAACATCAACATAAAAGACAAGTCATTAGGTGTTTTGAATGAAATAAATTCATTGAAATTGTTTTCTCCTTTGCACAACCTGTGACGTTATTCCCATGTCATTCTGCTGAAGCAGACCTACTTGAGATTATAATTTAGGACCAATGCTGGCGCTGTTTTCTCATAACAGGAAAGTTAAGAATTCCTCTTCCTAATCAGAGTTCTTTTGCACCAATCTAAGATTTTTGTGCGAATGTAACTATCATTAGGAAGGTTTAGAACATTTAGATTTTCATTTCAAAAGCTAGGCCAAAAGAGACAGCTTTAATCTTAGATATTCATCTTCCATTTATGACAAGAAATGTCTGTTAGATCCCAAAGAACTATTTAGTCATAGCTGTTAAGCTAGAATGCTATGAAATACTTGCGAGAGATTCAAGTTCTGCATCATTAGAAATCTAGTATGGTAGACTATCTTTAAATTTTGAGAATCTCAAAAAATAATTCAAGCTTCACAGATATGTGGGGGAACAAGGAGAATTGATTGGTAATAGCTGGAAAGAGAAAATTGGCAGTTATCACATAATGGGTAGATGTCAAGTTTTATAAGATTAATAATTATGGAGAATGATGGTAGTGGTGGTTATGCCACTTAATTGTATATTTTAAAATAGTTAATTTAGTGAATTTACATACATGTTTACCAAAACAAAAAGTTGGAAAAAAGGCGCATTCCTCAATTTCAAACACAAACGAAATTGTGCTAGTAGTTTCAAATTGTTAAATACTCATCTTGTAAATCAGATAAACTACAAATAATACTTCCTTTAACAGATTACTAGGACCATATATGATGATATTATTATTTATTGTCAGGTTCATTATGATCTAAATACCTTTAAGTAGGGAAATTAAAACTACATGATAATTAGTAAAGAAGCATTTTAGTTTCATGGCAAAATGGCACTGTTTACAACCCTGAACTGAAAAACTGATGAACCCAGGGCAGCAGATGCCTGCTGGGCTGCCCTTTTCATACCTTTAAAGGTGCACAATATACTAGAAGTGTGGTCGATGGAACTTTTACTGGTACTTTAGGCCCTTGTGTCTAATTTAATATCATTTTTCATTTACTTGTTAATAGTCATAAATTCATTTTATAGGCTTAAATTTTAAATTTAGTTCTTAATTTTTATGTGTATCTTGCTACTACATCATTCTAAGACTTATTGTACAAAAAGTAAATAAAGGTGCCTAATTCTCAGTTACACTGTACAGATTAAATAAGAAAGCAAAATATATTAGTACAATGCCCAAACAATATAAACATCAAAGGGGGAATGTTTTCTTTCAAGGTTTGAGTTAAAAACAATACAGAACACCTAAAAATCAACAATTAAAATACTTCATGTAATAGCCTAAAGGACACACATGAAGCAGAGCTTTAAAAATATTGAAAAGAGGAGTTATATTAATATATGGAAAAAAAGTATGGTGACATCTGCTCCAACAAGCTAAAGAAAAATAAGGAAAAATAAACAATAATGTTGAAAAATAATAAAAGCAGCAAATATTAAATTAAGAAAAATAATATTGTTATATCTCCTTGTTAGTGAATCTAAAGAAAAGTAAAAGAAAAAATATATAAATAACTATCTAGCTAAAAAGGAGGGAAAAGATAAGACAACCAAAGAAAAATAAGGCAGTTTTTATAGAATATGACCTTTTAATTACTTTGCTCATCTATAAGAAAATTAATTTTAAAATGCAGACTAAAAAATCCACCACACCCAAAACGGTATAAAAAACTGAAACTCACAGATTAACAATAAAAAGAAGCATAAAAAGTTCTCAAAAATCAGCCCTCTATGTGTCATTCCCAGAAATGCAGAAATACATATGCAATAAAGTAATAAACATAAAAAAAACTTCAGGAAATTATATCAATTATTTAAGTAACTTAAAAAAGTTACAGTATTTAAAATGTTCTAAAGCATCTTAAATATGAAAATAATTAAAAATAATATTATAAAGCAATTTTACTTACTGGACATAAATCCTAAGGTAAATATTTGCAAAGAGGATATATGACTATAACAAGATGATTTAAGTATAATTTAATGCTTAAGCAAACCAGAGATATAATTTGCCACAATAACATAGTTTCTAAAATGCTTATGATCACCTCTTCACTAGAAGAAAGATACTTGATAAAATTGAAAAATGATGTCTGTCTTAGCTACTTTTCACTCGTTGCTGATACAGAAGACCTGATACCCAAAATTCGGGAAAAAAAGGTTTATTTCTTACAGTTCTTGGGGGTTTCAGTCTATAATCAGTTGGCTCCAAGACAGTATGGCATGGTGGGGCAGCCATTCACAGTGGCCACCAAACAGCAAGGCGAACCAGTGAGAGAGAAAGAAGCCACACCTACCTCTTGCCCTTCCACTGTATGTCAGCTCCACCCCTGGATGGGTGCAGTACTCACACCACCAATCCCAGCACTAGACAATAAACCAATCATGAATGCCAGACTCAGTCCTGTCCATGATTACATTAGGACTTGGGGGGACACAGAATCAAACCCATACCTTCCACCCCTGGCCCCCCAAGGACTCATGTATATCCTTTATACAAAAGACATTTAGTCCGTTTCCAATATTTTCCAAAGTCCTAACAGTTTCAGCATTGCTGAAAAGTCCAAGTCTCAAATTTTCCCTAAGATCTATGGCAAACTCTTAACTATAACCCCCTGTACAAATGAAAACATGTTAAACACTTCCAAAATGCAAAGGCGCAAGATAAACATTACCATTCCAAAAATTACAAACAGGGGAATACAAAACAAAGCAAGTCCAAATCCAGCAGGGCAAACATTAATTCCTGGAGTTCGACGCTCAGCATCTGAAGCAATCTGGTTGCAAGCTTCAAAAGCTTGAGTGATTCCACCCCTGTAGCACTTCCAGGGGCTCCATTTTTCATAGCTTCTCTCTTAAGCTTATTGTCTTTGGTTCTTGTAGCTTCCCTTGAATGATCCACATTCCTGGATTTTCCAAACTTCTGGGTTTTCCATTGTACCCTTCACTTTATCCTTACATCTTTACATATTGCCCTCTGCAGCTGGGGCAGAAGCAGCACATTTTTCTAGCACTTAAAACCAGTTCCACATGGATAATGCAAAGGTCCACTGCCAGTTGAAGCAGTAGGCAGGCTTTCCTCTCTCTTGGCTGTAGGGGTCAAATGCCTGGATTGCTGAGCTCACTGAAACTGACTGTGAGGAAAAGCTTTTCTATGCCACCACCATTCTGGAAGCTGGTGTAGCTGCCGTCATTTTGGAATCTCCTTTGGCCTCTGTTGCCACTCTGGAACACAGTGCTCTGTGGCTTTCTCCTCCAAGCAAACTCTTTCACCTTTGCCAGCTTGAAGCTGCAAAAGCTGGAAATCCACTGCTACTTGGAATGGCCCAAGGCCATCTTTTTTATTCCTTTGTTCCTTCTCAGCAATCAAGGTCTCAGTTCTATCTTTACAGTCCACAGCTTTCTGGCCAAACTCACAATGTTTTAAATCACCATGCTGGGCTCTTTGCTCTTGATATGCAACATAAATCTGGCTAAAAGCCACCAACAATAGCCAGGCCACCACCTCAATATTAGATTGCCTTGAAATTTCTTTTGTCAGATTAATCAGTCCATCGCTCTTAATCTCAGTCTCAGGCAAAGTCTCTGAGCATGGGCAGAATTCACACAAACTTTCTGCCAAGTCATAACACATATCTTGTGGAGTCCAATGACCAATACAGTCCTTCTTTGCAGCAGAAACCTCCTGAGCCTGGTCTTTACTGGCAGATTCTCTATCTGCCTGCTTGTCTCCTGAGCTCTGACCAGAATCTCCCCTACAATACAGGCTAAGATGTTCCAGCTCTATGCATTCAGGCAACATCTCTGAAACTTTCCAAACTCTTCCCATAAGCCATTTCCAAAGGCTCTTGAACCACATGGTCAGGTTTTGTCACTGCAATGACCCCACTCCACTGGTACAAAATTCTGTCTTAGTTACTTTTCACTCATTGCTGAGACAGAATACCTGGTGCCCAAAATTAGGAAAGAAAAGGTTTATTTCTTACAGTTCTTGGGGGTTTCAGTCCATACTCAGTTGGCTCCAAGGCAGCGTGGTGCGGTGTGGCAGCCATTCATGGCTGTCACCAAACAGCAAGGTGCACCAACGAGAGAGAGAGAAGACATGCCTTCCTCTCACCCTTCCACTATATGTCAGCTCCACCCTTGGGCAGGCGCAGCACTCATATCACCAATCCCAGCACTAGACAACAACCAATCATGAACACCAGACTCAGCCCTGTCCATGATTACATTAGGCCTTGAGGGGATGCAGGTTCAAGCCCATAGACATATAGTTTGCCACAATAACATAGTTTCCAAAATGCTTATGACCATTTCCTGACTAGTAGAAAGATATTTGATAAAATTGAAAAATGATGTCTTTATTTAAATAGTAAATATTGAAATTAAATCATGGATATATATTTGACAATAGAATATAAATATAAGCATGGACATGTCTGTAGATATAGAACTTGTATTATTGTAAATATCAATTTTCCTATGTTAAAACTGCTAGATTTGTGCAAGGATATTCACTATATTACCACCACTCTTCTGTAGCACTGCTTTCACTGATTAACCAAAAAGAAAGATGAGGTAAGAAACAGGAAAACTATCATTTTTCATCAAAATGATTATTGTGTGATGGGAAAACTGAAATGAATCACTCAAAACCTTTTTTTTTTATAAAAGGAGAATCTCTTGTAAGTAGAACTTTAGATTGCTGTCCACTATCAAGGAAGGCAAGGGGGAAAAGAGGGAGAGGAAAATGAGGAAGGGAGGGAGGAAAGGAGCACAAAAAATAGTTTAAGAAGGCTCCATTTACAATAGCAATGAGAAAGGATTAAGCATAAAGAAATATGTTGAAAAAATAATAGAATTTATATGAAATAAACTTTAAAACTGTCTACTGGGACAAAATTTGAGTCATTTAAAAGCAGTATCATCCATTTTGATGTTATTTTAGTACAGGTTGAAAGATATGGGTCTAGATTTAATATTCTGTATCTGGATAACCCCTCGCCCCAGCACCATTTGTTGAAGAGTATGTCTTTTTCCAGGGCATGATCATTGGCTCCTTTGTTAAATAGATGATTGTGCTGATCAGATAGTTGGAAGTACCTAGAGATGTTTCTGCAGCCTCTATCCTGTTCCACTGATCTGCATGCCTGTTTTGTATCAGTGTCATGATGCATTCATTACTGTAGCTTTATAATATAAATTAAAATACAGGATTATGATGTCTCCAGCTTTGCTCTTGTTGCCTAGGATTGCTTTTGCCATTCTCCTGTCTCCTAGTTCCATATGAATTTTATGATTTTTATTTTTTGAGTTCTGTGCAAAATATTGTATGTATTTTGATTAGGACTGCATTAAATATGTACACTGGTATTGGTAATAGGACCATTTTGACAAAATTGGTTTTGGCTCTCCACAAATAGAGGAAGGCTTTCCATTCACTCATATCCTCTTCTTTATATGAGTTCTTCTACTTTCTTGGTTACATTAATTCATATGTCAATGTTAGTTTACTGGAAAGCTATGTATTATTGATTGTTGATTTTATATTCTGCTACATTGCCAGAGTTATTAGTTCTAGGAGTCTTTTTGTGGAGTTTTTTGGGTCTCCAGCCTAAAAGAACATGTAATCTGTGAATATAGTATGACTTATTGCTTTTCTCTTCTTACCCTTTTATTTCTTTCTCTTGCCTGATTGTTCTGGTTAAAGTTTTGAGTGCTGTATTGAACAGGAGTAGTAACAGTGAACATTTATCTTTGTCCTGATTTTAGTGGAAGAGATTACAGTTATTCCTCATTTAGTATGATATTAGTGGGTTTGTCATAAATGATTTTTGTCATATTTAGATAATGTTCTTCTCTACTTATTTTCTTCAGAGTTTTTATCATGAATGGATACTGGATTTTTGTCAAAATCTTTTCCTATGTCTTTTGAGATGATTATGTAATTTTTGTGTTTATCTAGTGTGTTACCTTTATTGATTTACATACATTAAACTGTCCTTGCATGCAAAGATGAGGCCATGTTGGTCATGATGTGTGATCTTTTTAATGATTTATTACATTTGCATCTTAGTGATTTTGCATCTATGTTCATTAAAGATATTGACCTGTAGTTATCTTTTCTGTTGTTTTGTTGTTGCTGTTGTTATTAAGATTTTGTCTGATTTGGGTATCAGGGTAATGCTAGCTTCTAGAAATGTTTGCCCTAAATTTCACTGATGAGTTTGAGAAATACTCAGATTTTCTCTGAAGTTCTTATAGAATTCAGAGAAGATCCCATTGGATTCCAGACTTTTCTTTGTTGATGGACATTTTGCTACTGTCTAGATTTCATCCCCCATTATGGCTTATTCATGTTTTATATTTCATTGCCTCAGTTTGGATAATTAATCTGTGTCTATTGGAATACAAATTTTCAAAGTACTTTCTTTTAAACCTCTGGATTTTGGTAGCATTGGTTATGTTTTCACTATTCTCATTTCTAATTGCACTCATATGGGTTTTATTCCATTCCTTTTTTTTGTAACTTTCACTAAAAGTTTATCCATGTTGTTTATTCTTTCAAAGAACCAACTCTTTGATACACTGAGACTTTGTACTGTCTTTGCTTTGCTTTGTTTTGTTTTAGTGTTTATTTCATTGCTTTCTACTCTGATCTTTATAATTTGCTTCTTTTAACTTCTGATATGGATTGGTCTTGTTTTTCTGGGAACTTGAGATGAATTATTAGGTTATTGATTAGGGGTCTCTCTATTCTTTTGTTGTGTGTATTTATAGGTATAAATTCTTCTCTAAGAACTGCTTTCATTGTGGGCCATAGGCTTTACTTCATTTTGTTTCATTTGTCATTTGATTCTAGGAGATTTTTTAACTTCTTCCTTGACTTCTTCTGTGATCTATTGAGTATTCAATAATGAATCACTTAATCAGTTTGTGTTTGTGAAGTTTTTATATATTTTTTTTGCTTTTTCTTTCTAGTATAATTTCACTATGATTCAATAGTATGCAGGTGTTTATTTCAATTTATTTGTGTTTACTTAAGCTTGCTTAGGCCTGTTATTAAAACATAAACATTTAATAAGTTCCAGTTATTAAAACACAAACATTTAATCTGCTGGAAGACAAAACAGGTGAATCTCTCAAAGACATAGATATAGGCAAAAAATTTCTGAACAGAACCTCAATTCATAAGAAATAACATGAAGAATCAATAAATGGGATTATAATACAAATTTAAAAGGAAAGGAAACAATAAACAAAGTGAAGATTTAACTTATGGAATGAGGGAAAATTTTGCCAGTTATTCCCCAAAGGACTAATCTCCAAAATATATAAACAACTCCAAAGAATTGGATTACCAAAAATAAAAGATCCAGTCAAAAAAACAGGAATGTAAGTGAACAGACATTTCTAAAAAGAAGAACAAATGACCAACAGTACATGAAAAAAACTTTCAGCATCTTTGACCATAAAAAAAAGGAAATTATAACAAAACAGAGGTTCCACCTTACCTCAGCAAGAATGACTATCATCAAAACTCAACAACAACAAATGATGAAGCTGGTATGGTGCAAAAGAAACCCTTGTACATTACTGGTGGAAATGTAAACTAGTACCATCACTATGGAAATCAGGATAAACATTATTAAAATAATGACAGAAATTACACTCAACCCAGCTGTATCTCTCTTAGTTATTTTTCCCAAACTCTAAAGTCAGCATATTATAGTGATACATGCAAGCCCATGTTTATAGTACCACACCTCACAGACTAAAACATGGAAGCAACTAATATGTCATTCTGTAGATGAATGGAAAAAGAAAATGTGACATAAATACTCAATGGAGTACTATTCAGCCATAAGGAAGAATAAATTTGAGCTGTTCATAGGAAAATAGACACTTTGAGACCATAATAATTAGTGAATTAAATTAGACACAGAAAATTAAACATCATATGTTTTCTCTTATATGAGAAACTCAAAGTATAAATAATTTCAAGAAGAAAATAAAAGATTATAGGAAATTGGGAGATGGACATTTGCAAATTGTAAGGGGATCTAAGAATGGAAGGAGAGAAAAAAGAAAAGAAGAAAATGGGGAATTGAAAAGGATTTAGACAAGATATGTGTGTGGTGGCAAACACTTGTAATCCTAGCATTCAGGAGACTGAGGCAGGAAGATCACGAGTTTGAGGCCAGCCTGGGCTACGAAGTGAATTCAATGCCAACCTGAGCTGCATAGTGAAATGCCGTCCCTCCCAAAAAAATAATATATACACTTGGACCAATTCTTCATGATGGTTCTATTCATTGCATGTTGCAAATACATGCTAAAAATAAAATAAAATATTGAGGAAGAAAGCAAAAGTAAATAGATAAAAGGCTATATGTGCTGCTTCAAGTTAGCAAGCCCCAGTAAGAATGTCACAATTTCCTAAATTAATATTTTAAATAAAATTTCTTAGCACTAAAAAGGAAATGTGACTTCTTAAAATAAGTCAAGGCAAACAAAAAAATACAAAAAAGGAGGAGGGAAGAAAAGCAGGAGAAAGGAGAAGAGAAAAATGAGTAAACAACTAGAAATCCTACCAGATTTTTAGTGGTAGATTAGTCTGACAAATCATTAGAGAAGAGAAATCAGTGTCTTAGACTTTCAAATACAAGAATTTAGCATAAAACATGCATGACTTTATTTATGTAGTGAAAATATTGTATTGTTTAATAAATGGTATTGGAAAAATTCATAGAGCATCATCAGAAAATATAAAGCTACTATCCCAGAACAGACACTGAGTTAATTGCAGAAGAAATAATGATTTAAATGGTAAAAATAAAACTCAACTGAGTAAGTAGCAAAATTTCAGTCAGAAAGATCTTACTAAATTTATTACTGAACATAAGAAACCACTAAAAATGTAGGTTAATTTGGAAAAAAATATTCTCCTTGGTAATATATACTGTTACAGGGTCAAAAGCAAACATCAAAGGAAAACAATGCAATAACAACAAACATACTATCTAACATCATTTGACATAGGTGTCACAAATGAATGATTTCTTTCAAAATTCCTTCAAATTCCTACTAAAAATATCAGAACTTAGCTAACAATTTGTAAAAGGCAATAAAGTGACAGCTCACTAAAATTAGAAACTACAAAAGGAACTAAAAAAGGAACTACAAAAGAATGATAAGAATAACAAGCTTATCTTTACTTCCAACATAATATTGGTCTAGTTCTCACCTAAACCACATAATGCTGGATAAATTAAAATAGCTTGTTTTTTCTTTAAATTATCATTTTGTAAAAACACGAAGAAAATCCCCCCAAAATGATTTCTAGATCGATACAAAAATTAAATCCAATAAATTAGCAAACATTATAGAAGGGAAAAATATCCAAGTCAAAAAATGGAAGAACTGAGAATTAAAATGCTTAGTTTTCAAAGCTGTATTTAAAAAGTCACATGTGGAAGGTAAAACTGATCTTGGGAAGTACTAGTCGGGAAGAAGCCAAAGCCCTCCAGTAGTGCTGAAGGCATATTTTGTATTAATGCTCTACATCCATGCAGTCCAGTACAATACCCGCTGGTCATACAAGCCCACTCAGTCATTGAACTATACCTCCTACAACTGATGATTTAGAAATACAGTTTCATTTAATTTTAATTTAGAGGCATACATGGCTAGGACCCATGGTTTTGGGTAGCACAGCTAAGGGGCCTCAGCATCAATAATAGAAAAGACAAAAATCTCTGCTGTCATACAACACAGAGAGTTGATGTGGAAACCTAACAATCTGCTACATGGTAATTGAATAGAAGAGGACGATATTGGGTTAGATATATATTACTTATGCTTATGGCAATCTGAAGCCACTATATTAATTTTGACACATCTTTTGACTCAAAATAAACTTAATAAACCTATGGTGTTCCATTATTGGGGGGATTTGAATGTGTGTGATCAAAATCAACACATATTGTGTTTAATGAATTACTCAGAAGAAAGGCACTGATCAGCCATAGAAGAACAAAAGTAAAAGATTTCAAACCTTGTACTGTACACAGAAAAATTAAGTGGGTGGGGACTGATTAATAAGAAAAAAGCAAAATTTTCAAAATGATAATGTATAAAAGTGAGATCATAGAAATATATTCAGCTGGGCGTGGTGGCACACACCTTTAATCCCAGCACTTGGGAGGCTGAGGTAGGAGGAGCGCTGTGAGTTCGAGGCCAGCTTGGGCTACAACATGAACTCAACACCAGCCTGAACTACATAGTGCAACCCTGTCTCAAAAAACTAGGGCCAGGAGTTTGGCTCAGTGGCTTAAGCCCCTGTCTGGCAGGCGCAAGGTTGTGAGTTCAATCCCCAGTGTCACAAAAAAAAAAACAAGAAAGAAAAGAAATATATTCAGAGTTATCATACACTCTAAAGAGATAATTCAGTTAAAGACAGAGACTTTGATTGGATTAAAAATGGAATTAAATTCTACTCATTCTGAAATTATTATTTCAATACAAGAGTACAGAAAGACTAGGGGTAAAGGGCTAGAAGTAGATGCTAACGAATGGCAACTAAATGTGAAAGTAGTGGGAAACAAAATAGACTCTACAGTAAGAAGAATTATTAGACATAAAAATGGGATTTTAAAACTATTCTTTATGTAAAAAGAATAGCTTCAAAAGAATTGGAAAATAATAAAATTCAAAAGTTTAAAATAACCTAAGCATCTTTACCATAGAGAGAAAACAGAAATTGATGAATCTGTGATCATAGCAGGTATTTCAACACACCATTTTGAAATTGGTAAGAATATCATTTATTTCAAAGGAACAGTTAAGAAGGATAATTTAATGAATATTTGCATATTATACTAGTAACAAAGTATCCTTTAGAAATATACAAAGACAAAAACATTAAATTTAATTTTACAACTTTAAAAATAATTATTTCATAGATTACATCATTTCTGATTACAATTAAACTACTTAGAAATCAATGACTAAAACATAACTAACCCTTTTCATAGACAAAAATCTGCTTTGAAATTGTAAATATGTAAAATATAATTTTGTAACTGCTTTAAATGTGAAAAACACAACTTTCAAAGGCTTAGAAATAAATTTCAGATGCATTTATTTAGCGAAAAAACCCACTAATTTCTTAAAACCAAAATATGTAAATGATAGAAGAAAATATTGATTACTATGATTACACGATTAAAGAACCTCTGGTTACCGAAATCATCTTAAGAGGCAAAATGCACACCAGTTGTATTAGTTACTTTCCCTGGTGCTGATATCCACACCCTCGCAGGAAGAGTTTAATTTTGGTTCATGATTTCAGTGTGTTCAGTCCATAGTAAGCTGGCTTCAAGGCAGAAACCACATGATGGAAGGGAATAGTAGTGGAAAGCTAGTTCGGAAAGGCAGCCTGAAATATAAGGGAAACAGAAAAGGGAGGAGCAGGAACAAGAAAATACTGTTCTGGGCCATGGTCCAGTGAGCCACCGCCTCTACTCAGGTCCCACCTCCTAACAGCATTTTCAGCTCTGTACTCACTAATGGATGAACCCACAGATGAACAGAGAGTCCCAGTGACCCAATCATCTTCCAAAAGCCCCTGCTCTGAACACATGAGACATTTGGAGGAAATTTCAGATCTAAACTGTAACACCTTTCAGCCTAGCACTCTCAAAGGCTTTGGCAGAAGGATGCCAAGTGTGAGTCATGCCTGGGCAACTTCATGAGACTGTCCCAAAATAAAAGATCTCTAGACTAGGCAGAGTGACCCATAAGGTAAAAATAAATAAACCCAAAATATGAAGAAGATATTTCTAACACAAATAATCCCAAACATTTCTTTGCCAAAATATATAACTAATTTTATACATAATTAGTAAAACTATACATAGCACAATAGAAAAGACAGAATACATGAGTAGATGTTTCCTAGGAAGGGATACTAAATGGCCAATAAGTAAGTAGGAAAATTGTTTAAAAGTATAATCATGCAAATTTTATTATGATCACTGTCACAAATTATTGATCACACACACACACAAACACACACATACACACATTCAAAGTTTAAGAGAAACCTGGCATGTCTCATAATGTGAAAATAAACTAAAAAAGATTGACTACTTGTACAATATAATTGTAAACACACTGGCGATGTCCTGATTAAGTGCTTTGTTCTCATATCCATGATTGACTTTTGTAAGCTTTGAAGTGAATCAGACACAAATCAAGAGCAAAGGTCACTAATGACAATGGTATTACAAAAAATAAGCAAAATTACACACATGAGTTGATTAAAAGGTCACGTATAATCATTTGAGTTTTATCATCCAGGAGAAATGAACTATACTATCAAATTCCACGAGTCATATTTAGCCCAATTAGTAATAGACATGGCCTCATTTGTTTAAAGACTGAGCTATTAGGACAGTAATCAACAAATATAATTTTCTGTCCTTTCCATAGTGGGAAAAAACAGTTTCACTATACTTCAGAAACTTGATCCAGTGAAGTTCCATTCTTACAAAGCACTTGAAAGTACCTCTACATCAAAAATTCAATCTGATAAAATTATGAAAATCTATGCAAGGAGATAGTGGGTTCAATAACAAAAGATTTTTTATGTCCAGACACTTGGTCTCAGATTTTTTCTAAGCATTAAATAAACACACAAAAAAATAATAAAAAGAATCTTTGTCTATGCTTCAAAAATGTCAGGTTGTTAATTCTTTCCAAACTGTAGCAAAACTATCCAAATAAACTAATTTCATACTATTAGTATCCTGCTTTAAATTCTTGCTGCTATCAGAATCATTAGGTTTCTGTCAAGTTTCTAATACTTTAAATTCTGAGTAATAATCTCAAGGAGTATGTCATCTCGCACATGCAGAAATACATAAAGTGACTTTTTGCTTTTGCTTCCAAATTTATCTTTGCCTGTAGAATTATAAAAACAGTTTAAAATGTGACATTTCTGGCAGCAATAAATTTCCTCTCCTTATGTACTGCACATGGACCACACAGGTGCTGAAGCATTTGACATTAATATCACCTGCACTTGATGTCTTTATTTGCAAATGATCGCTATTACGCTTTCTCCTTTAGAATTACATTTCATAGAAGAACAAATTTTTCTACTGACCTGAAATTATAGCTCTGAAATTTTATAAGTGAAGTTGTAGCTAAAGATTCAGAACAATTTTGTACATGGCAGCATTCAACTTTGCCTTTCCATGGGACAGCGGCAACTTGC
>RJWM01026302.1:0-28220 GCA_004363535.1 Dasyprocta punctata | reverse complement strand
TGCTAAGCAAGCACTGCACCACTGAGCTACATGTACTACCTAGGCTGAAGGAACTGAAACGTAAACCGACTGCCTGCAAGTGACTAATAAGCGAGAAGCCATCTTATTCATAGAGAAAGGATCACAAGCTCGAGCTCGGCGAGGGTGACTTAGCAAGCCTCAGTCTTGAAATAAAAATAAGAAAAAGGGCTGGAGTTGGAGCTCGGTGCAAAGGCCCTGGGTTCACTCCGCAGTACTGGGCGGGAAAAGATTGGAAAAAACGTCTGGCATGTCCTCGAAGTGCCTGGTATACGCCTCGGAAAGATGAACACATACACCCCGCACAGAGACTGGTACGTGAACATTCCCAGCAGCGCTATTCCCGACAGCCAAAAGGTGGAAACTCCCCAAGTGTCCAGCGTTGGATAAATGGATACACGCAATGCATTTCATCCACACAGTGGAATATTATGCAGCCATAAAAGGATCCCAGCACTTTGAGTGGCTGAGGCAGGAGGATTGTGAGTATGCATAACTTAGTGACTTAGTGAAATTTTGTCTCAAAAAAAAAAAAAAAAAAAAAAGGAAAGGGGGCTGAGGATGTAATGACACAAAGGCCTTAGATTCAATCCCTAGTACCACATACACACACACACAAAAGAAAAAGTAATGAAAGACACAAATGCTCAGTGAAAGAAACCCCTTTGCAAGAAACCACATATTGTAAGATTTCATTTATATAAAGAGTACGAGGCATTTGTTTTCTGTCTTAGGCACTTTCCATTGGTTGGGACAAAACATCCAGCATCTGCCATTTGAAGGTGGACAGGTTTGTATAGGCTCAGGTTTTCCGAGGGCTTGGTCCATGGTTTTCTGACCATTCAGTTGGCTCCAAGACAGAGGGCCAGACGGAGGAGAACTGCTCAGGAAAGGAGAGTGTGGGGGACCTACGTTAGGAGCCCCTGGCTTTTCACTGAAAAACCCAAATGAGCATTATGAACACCCAAGGGATTCACCTAAAATGCATCAAGACGCGGTAAGAAGGAGAGTTTATAGCCGGGCATGGTGGTGCACGCCTTTAATCCCAGCACTCGGGAGGCTGAGGTAGGAGGAGCGTTGTGAGTTCGAGGCCGGCTTGGGCTACAACGCGAGTGCAAGGCCAGCCTGAGCTACATAGTGCGACCCTGCTTCAAAAAAACCAGGGCTGGGAGTTTGGCTCAGCGGCTTAAGCGCCTGCCCTGGCAGGTGCAAGGATGTGAGTTTGATCCCCGGTGCCACACAAAATAAATAAATAAATAAATAAAAGAATGAGAGCTCACCATGTGAAAAGGAGAAGGTGGATAACAGAAAACCAGGAACCTCAGAAAAGGAAGCGCTGCGGCTCTGACAGAGTCCTTCTGGGAATGGGGAAAGTGAGGGTGTGATTTATTGATTTATGGCCGGTTGGCAATGGGGTGGGGGCAGAGCTGTCCCTGTCAGCACCTGCTGTGGGACAACAGGGCACACCAGGCCACACCCTGCCCCTGGAGGATAAAGGGCTCAGAAAGACGCAAGAGTTGCAGGTTGGGCCCAGGACGTAGAATCTGCAAAACCAAACTTCACCAGCCAGCTCAGGGCAGTGACCCACATTTATCTTAGTGCCACAAGTCTAAGCCAAGAGAGAGAGAGAGACAGACAGACAGACAGGCCACCGCTACTTCCGGGGCACTGACTGCAGTTCTGTTTATTAGCTAGGCGCCTTGACCTGCGTGTCAGTGCCCTGCCTCCTTCTTTGCTATCTTCTGTTGTGTGATACTGGGATTAAACCCAGGGCCTTTACACTGAGCTACATTCCCAGCATTTTTTTTTTTTTTCCTTGATGTGAAGGCAGAGTCTTGCTAAATTGCCCAGGTGGAACTCAAACTTGAGGTCCTCCTGCCTCAGCCTCCTGGAATGCTAGGAAGGCAGACAGACAGGCAGCACTGCACCTGGCTTTTACGGAGAAGCAGGCTGAGGCCTGGAGTTGGGAATTCAGGAGCACAGCCGTACCTACAGGGGAGGCCGTGTGGCTGTGCTCACCCCAGGCCCAGCCCCCCACGTTGGACTCGGGACCCTGAGTCCTCTGGCTGTGACCTCACTGGGGACTGAATGCCAAACCTTTGCTCACTTGAAAATCAACTCAAGGGCCTAGGAAAAAAAATGTGATGCTTCCCAATCTCCTGTGAGACTCACTTACTTAGCCCCTGAGCTGGAGTCCAGCTGAGCTTGGACCCCAAAAGGACTTGAGCCTTCTCATGTTTATAGTACTGGGGGGAAGGGAATGGAACCCAGGATCTTTACACAGAGCTACATCCCTGTCTTTTTCATTTTCAGGCAGGATCTCACCAAGTCACTGAATTGCCCAGGCTGGGCTCCAACTTGTGATCTTCCTGCCTCAGCCTCCTGAGTGTGGAGATGAGTCACCACACCAGCAGGACTTGCTGGAGCCTGCCTGGCTCCTCTTCTTGGAACAGCATTCGGCTGCCTGGGTGCTGAGCGGTGAAGGGCCCAGCGAGTGACCCCATTCAGCCCCTCCCCAGGGGCCTGCATCTCACTGACCTGCTCACTGAGCCCCCCCAGATCCAGCCTCCAAAACCTGTGGACTCCACCTCCTCTCTGTATCCCCCAGCATTTCCTGACCTTCCCTCCTTGCCTCGTGCTCCATTCTGTTTGCTGCCTGTTTTGTTTTTTTGTTTTTTCTGTTTGGTTTTTTTTTTTTTTTTTTTTTTGGCGGCACTGGGGATTGAACTCACAACTCACAACCTCGCGCCTGCCACACAGGCGCTTAAGCCACTGAGCCAAACTCCTGGCCCTAGTTTTTTGAGGCAGGGTCGCACTATGTAGCTCAGGCTGGCCTTGTGTTCACGTTGTAGCCCAAGCAGGCCTCGAACTCACAATGCTCCTCCTACCTCAGCCTCAGAGTGCTGGGATTAAAGGCATGCACCACCACGCCCGGCTTGTGTGTTCTCTCTTCAAACAAAGAAAAAACTACGCTGAATCTTATTTATTTATTTATTGAGACAGGGTCTCGTGTAGCCCAGGCTGGCCTCAAACTCACAGGGATCCTCCTGCCTCAGCCACCCAAGTGCTGGGATTATAGGCACGCTCCACCACACCTGGCTTCTAAATCTCATTTTAAAATTCTCTCAGCAAAAAGATACATTCTGCTGGGTGTGGCAGCACCTGCCTGTAACCCCAGCACTCTGGGAGGCTGAAGCAGGAGGATGCCAGTTCAAACCCAGTCTGGGCAACTTAGCAATTTAACTTCTTTTAGATGCTGGCTGCCTATTATGTAGTCCCAATGGCTGCTGTAATCAATACTACAGTGAAGTGGCTTAAAACGTCACATATCTATCCCATGGCCCCGGATGTTGGAAGTCTGAAATACATCTGACCAGCCTAAAATCAAGATGCTTGGCAAGCCGAGTCCATCCTGGAGGTGTGGGGGAGAATGTCTCCCGCCTTCCAGCTTCTAGAGGGGTCGGCTCCCTCAGCTCATGGCCAACAGCACTGCATCTTCAGGTGTCTGACACACCCTTGTGTCACCCTCTTAGAATAAAGCCCAGTGTGGGCCAGGCATGGTGGTGCACACCTGTAATCTGAGGACTTGGGAGGCTGAGGCAGGAGGACTGTGAGTTCAAGGCCAGCCGAGGCTACACAGTGAGAGCAAGGCCAGCCTAGGTTACATAGTGAGACTGTCTCAAAAAACCAATTGATACCCGGGCGTGGTGGCACACGCCTTTAATCCCAGCACGCTGAGGTAGGAGGAGCGTTGTGCGTTGTGAGTTCGAGGCTGGCTTGGGCTACAAGGCGAGCTCAAGGCTGGCCTGAGCTACACAGTGTGACCCTGCCTCAAAAAAACTAGGGCCGGGAATTTGGCTCAGTGGCTTAAGCACCTGTCTGGCTGGTGTGAGGCTGTGAGTTCAATCCCTGGTGCCGCAAAAAAAAAAAAAAAAAAAGAAACCAATTGATCAATCAATCATCAGTCCATCCTCTTGAGTCCTGGGGATCGAGCTCATGACCTCGAATTTGCTAGGCAGGTGCTTATGCCGCTGAGCTAAATCCCCGGCCCCTAAATCTCATTTTAAAATACTCTCACCCAAAAAACAAACAAACAAACAACAAAAAACATTCGGCTGGGCATGGCAGCACCTTCCCGTAATCCCAGCACTCTCCTACTTCACACCCTCAGTCCTAGCCCTGTCAGTGTCCCAGTGACTGTGAAGTCGCCCCTTCCGGTTCTGGCGGATCGGGACATGGCACAGCTTTGCAGAGCTGTTCTGTCTGCCATAGCAGAGACCTGCAAAGTCTTCCTGGAAGCGATCTGACAGCAAGCAGTTGAGGCTTTGTGGGCAATGCCCCTTCTTCAACAACCATTAAAAATCTCAAGCCGAGCTGGGCATAGTGGCGCACACCTTTAATCCCAGCACTCCAGAGGCTGAGGGAGGAGAAGCGTTGTGAGCTCAAGGCCGGCTTGGGCTACAACATGAGCGCAAGGCCAGCCTGAGCTACAGTGTGAACCTGCCTCAAAAACCTAAGGCTGGGAGTTTGGCTCAGTGGCTTTAAGTGCCTGCCTGGCAGGCGCGAGGTTGTGAGTTTGATCCCTGGTACCACAAACAAAACAAAAACAGACTAAAAAAAAAAAAAAAAAAAACCAAAAACAAACAGAAAAAACAAAAACAAACTCAAGCCAGACGTGGTGGCACACACCTGTAATCCCAGTATGTGGGAGGCTGAGGCAGGAGGATCACAAATTCGAGGTCAGCCTGGGCTACATCATGAGTTCGAGGCCACCCTGAATCAGCAGGTCTCGTCCCAAAACAAAACCAAGCAGCCTGGGAGCCATGATGACCGAAGGACGAGGCCGTGGGTGTATACAGTTTGCTGTCTACGAAGCCCTGCTAGCCTCTGCCCGTGAGGCTCTAGAGCAGCCCTGGGCTGGCTGGGTACTGGAAAACGTTAAGGACGCCGAAATCTGTACTTGGTATAACTTTCACACGTCACATAATACTATTGTCGTTACTGTTTTTTTTTTGTTGTTGTTGTTTTGTTTTGGTTTTTTTTACCCCGGCCGTGTAAAAACCTAAAGCTTGTTCCAGTTTCTAGGATGTATGAACACAGGCAGGGGTCAAATGGGCTCAGTCCTTAGGGGCACCTAGTTACGGGGTCGTACACTTGACTCTGGGGACTTCACAGCTGAGGGCAGACACTCCTCCCCACCCTCTCCCTTGCTGCCCACACTGGTCCTCCCGGCTGAATCTGGGGCCCCCTTCCCCCTCTCCGCCTGGCAGACCCACCCTCACTGTGCCAGTCCCGTCACGCTGGGTGGATCCCTCTGCCCAGGGGCCTGTGTCTCACTCGGGGCCACCAAGTCCTCAAGAGCAGGGGCCCAGACTCAAGTTATCTGTGTCTCTGGGCCTCTGGCTGCTTGACAGCTTGGGCTCAGAGAGGAGACCGGGACTTGGAGTGATGGCAGGAACCACCTGGGATGACTTCGGCCACAGAGGACTCAGAGTCCTACCCGTGAGGGCCAAAACTGCACTTCTGACCTGAGACAAAACTAGAAACAAGTTCCCTTCTCCAATGAAGATCTCTAAGACTATGCAGATCTGGGTTCAGATCATTGCTGTCCTTTCCAGGCCTGAACGCTTCCCGGTCACTTCCCTCAGCCTCAGGACTGGTTCTCAAGTCCTCAGCACCAACAAGGCCTTGTGTGACCTGACCGTCAGGTCCGTGGGTGTCCTCTGCGGCCCAGACCTCCATAGCTGGCCTCTCCTCAATCCCCGAGTCTGCTGGGTCCCGCCTGCCTCAGGACCTTTGCACTTACTTTACTGAGTTTTTGTGGGAGCTGGGATAAAATCCCAGGGCCTTGGTAAAGCATTACAGTTTAGATAAAGAAAAATCTCACCCAAAAGGGTCACATGTAGGGGTGAGGCTTGTGGGAAGTGACTGGACCGAAGGGGCGCTAACACCATCCACTGATGAATTCGCAGCCAAAGGCGCTGACAGAGGTGGGGTCGGGCTGGGGGAAGCAGGTTCCTAGGGGCGTGGTCTGGAAGAGTGTGTTCTTGTTCTGGTCCCCTTTGCCTCTGTCCCTTCCCAACCCTCTCCTGTCTGCGGAGTTGAGTTTTCCTCTGCTATGCACTTCTGATCGTGGGCTGAAACGTCTGCTACTAGGATCCCAAGTCAACCTTCTCTCCTCGGGGCTGCGTATGTCAGGCATTCTGTTTCCCCGCCCTCCATAAGGCAACTGATGTACAGGGTCTCACTGAGTTGCCCAGGCTGACTTTGAACTTGCCATCTTCCTGCCTCAGCCTCCTGAGCACCTGGGATTCCGCCACTGTGCTGCTGGACTGGGCATTGCTGTTCATTCTGCCGGACATATTCTCTTTCCTGGGGCCTCAGCAGCAACACTGGCAACATGGCAAGCCCTGCTGGGCCCCCCAAAAGCACTCAAGACTTCTCATCATGCACTCTTCGGGTGCAGAGTCTCTGTATGTAGCAGTCATTTGAGGACCTCATTATTGTAGTAGTGGGGATAAGATACAGGCCAGGATGCCTGCCGGGCATGTGCAGGGCCAGGGTTCCATTTCCAGCACCCCAAAAAACAGACAGAGGGGAGGAGAAAGAAAAGATGTAATAAGCACTTTTTTTTTTTTTTTGGTTAGGTTCTGTTCCAGAGTTTCTAAAAGTAGGTTACCTCACTTAATTCTCACAGTGCCCTCGGGAACTATTATAATCACCCCCACTTCACGGAGCAGAGGCTGAAGTTCAGAGAGATTAACTTGCCCAGGGCGCCCTCTTAGCCCCATCCCCATGGAGCTGACTCTGAGGTCCCCGCTGACGGATGCCAGAACTGGTCGCCAGAACTAGGCGTCGTGTCCCTCTGGAGGCGAGCGCCCACACGCCTCAGGCACCGTGGGTGGTCAGAAGGTATTGATGGCCAGGAAGGGGTACATGCCTGCAAGCGCGGCTACTCAGGAGCCTGAGGCAGGAGGATTGCAAACTTGGGTTCAGTCTGGGCAATTTTGTGGGACCCCCCCATCTCAAAATAAAAAATACAGAACAGGGCTAAAGATGTAGCTCGGTGCAAAGCCCTGGGTTCAATCCCCAGGAGCAAATAAATAAGTAAATAAATAAGTAAATGTATTGATGATCTAAAACAAACAAAAACCTCTAGCAACTAGTACTCTTAAGAGCCTAGATCTTGATTTGTTTGTCTGTTTTGTGATGCTTTTTGAGAGACAGGGTCTCACTACATAGTTCAGGCTGGCCTGGAACTCATAGAGATCCTCCTGCCTCAGCCTCCCGAGTGCTGGGGAGTACACTCCACCATGCTCAGCTGGCCTATTAATCATGACAAATATATCATGTTAATAAAAGATGTTACTAGCACTCGGGAGGCTGAGGTAGGAGGAGCGTTGTTGAGTTCGAGGCCGGCTTGGGCTACAACGCCAGCGCAAGGCCAGTCTGAGCTACATAGTGCAACCCTACCTCAAAAAACTAGGACCAGGAGTTTGGCTCAGTGGCTTAAGTGCTTGTCTGGCAGGTGTGAGGCTGTGAGTTCAATCTCTGGTGCCACAAAAATAAATAAAATAAAATAAATAAATAAAAGATGTTCCTGGTATAGGAAACCAGGTGTGGAGAATAATGGTAACTAATTAGCTCTGCAATATTCCTATAAATCTAAAACCACTCTAAAAAATAAAGTAAAATCTGTTATCAAGAACATAAGATGAGTGAGCCAGATGCGGTGGCACACGCTTGTAATCCCAGGTACCGGAGGCTGACACGGGAGGATAATAAATTCAAGCTAGCCTGGGTGATATAATGAGACCCTGCCTCAAAAATAAAAAATAAAGAAAAGGGCAGGGGATACAGTTCGATGCCTCGTACCACCAAAACCAAGAAGCGTATAGATGAAAAACTTTGTTTTGTCATTTTGTTTTCATTTCTTTTCTTTGAGATGGGGTCGCACTATGTTGCCCAGGCTGACCTTCTTGAGATTCACCATGTAGCCCAAGCTGGCCTTAAATTCGCAGTGACCCCCCTCCTGCCTCAGCCTTCTGCATGCTAGGATTACAGGTGAGTGCTAGCATGCCCAGTGGCCAGGCTGGTCTTGAACTTCCAGACTCAAAGTACCCTCCTGCCTCAGCCTCCCAAGTAGTTAGCATTACAGATGCACACTGCTTAGGACCCACCCAGAATTCTAGTCTTTTTTTTTTTTTTTTTTTTTGGGTACTGGGGATTGATTGCAGAGCCTTTGCGTAGAGCTACATTTCCAGTTCTTTCTAATTTTTTGTTTTGCTTTGAGACAGGGTCTCACTAAATTGCTAAGTTGCCCAGGTTGGGCTCAAATTTGCAATCCTCCAGCCTCAGCCTCCCGGAGACCTGGGCCACAGGTGTGCACCACCAAGCCTGGTTAAGGACTTGGTGACAATCATTATAGCTCCATTTCGCAGAGGGTTATTTCTACAACTTCACCTGGAAAAGTACACAAAACACTGAGGAAGAAATACACGCTCAATTCACAGTACCTGCTACCATCTAATACAGGAACCACCAGCCAGTCCTGCATGATGATTTAAATTAATTAAAAAGCCAGGCATGGTGGTACATGCCTGTAATCCCAGCCCTCGGGAGGCTGAGGCAGGAGGATCACTGTGAGTTCAAGGCTAGCCCGGGCTACAAAGTGAGTTCAAGGCCAGCCTGAAGTACATAGTAAGACCCTGTCTTAAAAAAGACCAAAAAAAAATTTTTTTTTAATTAATTAAAAAAATTTTGAGGGGGCCGGGTGTGGTGGCGCACGCCTTTAATCCCAGCACTCAGGAGGCTGAGGTAGGCGGAGCGTTGTGAGTTCGAGGTCAGCTTGGGCTCGAGGCCAGCTTGGGCTACAACGCGAGTGCAAGGCTGGCCTGAGCTACATAGTGCGACCCTGCCTCAAAAAACCAGGGCTGGGAGTTTGGGGCGTGAGGTTGTGAGTTCAATCCCCGATGCCGCAAAAAAAAAAAAAATTTTTGAGGGTTTTCTTTTTGAGACAGGTCTTGCATGTAGTTCAGGCTGGTCTTTTTTTTGTGGCACCGGGGATTGAACTCAGCCTCATGCCTGCCAGACAGGCGCTTAAGCCACTGAGGCAAACTCCCAGCCCTGGTTTTTTGAGGCAGGGTTGCACTATGTAGCTCAGGCTAGCCTTGCGCTTGCGTTGTAGCCCAAGCCGGCCTCGAACTCACAACGCTCCTACCTCAGTCTCCCGAGTGCTGGGATTAAAGGCGTGCGCCACCATGCCCAGCTCTTAAACTCATTTTGTAGCCCAGGCTGACCTTGAACTCTTGCAGATCCTCCTGCCTCAGCCTACTGAGGGCTGGGATCACATACATGCACCACCACACCCAGCAATATTAATGAAAAATTAATACAGCTGAAACGTCAGTTCTTCAGCCACAGGTCAAGTGTCTGGCAGCAACAGAGCTAGAGGCCACTGAACTGGATGCTGCTGATATAGAACATGCCCAAACATCTTGCATGGTGCTAAATGATAAAAAATGCAATTTTTTTTTGTTCAGTGTTCTCAACTCCTTGGGGTCTTTCTTCAAATACTATCTTCTCAACTTTCCTGACCATTTCCTTTCAAACTGTGTGGTGGATTGACAACTGGCGGGCAACTTGTGGCACCCAGCTGAACTGAACCAGCATGCTGCTGGGTGTGGATAGCCCACCTGAGGACTACTGCCAACATAAAAAGGAGAACTGGAGAGGAAGAGTTTAGTGTTGTTAGTTCTCTGTGGTGTTGCTGATTCTCCTGTTACCGCTGGCTCTCCTGGAAGAGCTCATCGAGCATCTTTCCTGATAGGAACTGGGCTGTTCTCATCGTAGAGAAGCTCGGGACCTTGTTGCTGAGAATGGCTACAGTTCACTTTGGGGGGCGTTCTAGTTCTTGCTTTGAGCATTGCTTCCTGGTTCCAGAAGAAAAAACGATGGCTGGGTGTGGTGGCGCATGCCTTTAATCCCAGCACTCTGGAGGCTGAGGTAGGTGGAGCGTTGTGAGTTCGAGGCCGGTTTGGGCTACAACGTGAGCAAGGCCAGCCTGAGTTACATAGTGCGACCCTGCCTCAGAAAACCGGGGCCAGGAGTTCGGCTCAGTGACTCAAAGGCCTGCTTGGCAGGTGTGAGGTTGTGAGTTCGATCCCTTATACCAACCAAAAAAAAAAGAAAAGTTCATGTACTGTTCAATCTCCAGGAGAAGCTTGTCACACTGGCTTCCTGATACGACCCTGGCTGTTCTCATCGTTGGAGGAGCTCAGGACCTCACTGTCGCTGAGGATGGCTGTGGTACCTCTCAGGGGAGCTCTGGTCCTTCAAGTGTCGCTTCCTGGCTCCAGTGCAGAACCCTCAGCTCGCTGGCACAGATCCTTCACACACACACACACCCCGCCCCCCGTCACAGGCTTTCTGACTTCCACCACTGACGTTTGGACCTTCCCAGCACAAATCGGTGAAACAGACTTGCATGAGGCATTCTCATGGGCTCCAGGTCTTCGGCTGGACTCATGCAGGATGTTGCCATGGGATCCGGGCCCTCAGCTGGATTCTTTGGGGTATTTAGTGATGGACAGATTTGCTGCACTTTTTCTGTTTGACTCTTTGGGTAACTATTACAAATAATTCTATAAATTATGTGTCCTATATTAAATTATTTCCCTCGAAAATCCTGACTACAACAAACTGTAACCCCCACATTCCCCCAATTTACTTTCTTACCAATTCACCACTTGAGGTGGGATCCACTTGGTTTCTCTCCCATTTCCCCACCTGGCACTGCATGTGCTGACGCAGGAGCCACCAGCAATGTACAGACTGCTGAGTCTTCCAAACAGTTCCATTTGAGATCTAAAACACGCGCTAGATTTCAAAAGCACAGGGGGTCAAAAACAGAATGTAAAAGATCTCTTAACTTTTTATATCAACTGCATCACATGTTGAAATGATAGTTTGGATATACTGAGTTAAATAAAACATTAGGTGTGATGGTGCGCACCTATAATCCCAGCACTTAGAAGGCTGAGGCAGGAGAATCACTGTTAGTTTGGGCTACACAGTGAGTTCAAGGCCAGCCTGGAACACAGATCCTGTCTCAAAAAACCAACCCAAATGAAACCAAAGCATGTCATTAAAATTAATATTATCTGCTTATTTTCCCTTTTAAACACAGCTAATAATTTGCTTGCATGTGTGTGTGTGTGTGTGTGTGTGTGTGTGTGTTGCTTTGGGTCAAACTTAACTGGGGCCTGGTGTATGTTAGGCAAACATCTCTATCACTGAGCCACACCCGTAGCTTATAATTTAATAATTTTTTTTTCGGCACCAGGAATTGAACTCACAACCTCACTCCTGCCCGACAGGCGCATAAGCCACTGAGCCAATCTCCCAGCCCTAGATTTTTTGAGGCAGGGTCGCACTATGTAGCTCCGGCCGGTCTTGCGCTCGCGTTGTAGCCCAAGCCAGCCTCGAACTCACAATGCTCCTCCTACCTCAGCCTCCTGAGTGCTGGGATTTATTATTATTATTATTTTTTTTTTTTTTTGCGGCACTGGGGATCAAACTCACAACCTTGCACCTGCAAGACAGGCGCTTAAGCTACTGAGCCAAACTCCCAGCCCCTGAGTGCTGGGATTAAAGGCGTGCACCACCACACGCGGCTTTATTTAATAAATTTAAATTAGATACATAGCTGACAAGTTTCTGGCTCCATTAAATTTCAACTCAACCACGCTGATTAACACTGTAAATTATGCAAGGTGTGGAGGTACACATCTGTAATCCCAATACACAGAAGGCTGAGTTGGGATTGCTGCTAGTTCGAGCCCAGCCTCAGCTACTGGCGCTATAGTGAGTTCAAGATCAGCCTGAACTACACAGTGAGACTCCATCTCAAACTCAAACACACACACACACAGATCAGTCACCAAAAAATTGCCAAATTACGCTTGTAGCTTGCATACATTTCTCCTGGACAGGACTCGCCTATAATGTCAGCCCAAAACGGAATTTTTTTTTGGGGGGGGGTCTATTCTCTGTTCACGACCCAACAGACGACTGGTACATAACAGGAGTTCAATAAAACTTTAATAAATGAACGAATGGGAGGCTGTGCTTCTGGGAACCCACATGCTGCAATGGGTAGCACAGATGGGAGTTCTGATCACGGCCGGTGCTCGCTTCCTCACCGAACCACTCAAGGAAACTGAGGCCTGCCGGGGTGACATCAACCCGTGCCCAACCGCACTTAGTGCAGAAACGTCCGCAGCGGGATTCAAACCCAGGTCCTGTTCCTACATTCTTGGTGCGTCGACCGCTCCTACCTTGCTGTGCGGCAG
Source organism: Dasyprocta punctata (assembly GCA_004363535.1). Taxonomy (NCBI): domain Eukaryota; kingdom Metazoa; phylum Chordata; class Mammalia; order Rodentia; family Dasyproctidae; genus Dasyprocta; species Dasyprocta punctata. The sequence continues at coordinate 15,849 of RJWM01026302.1, read as the reverse complement.
CGGCGGTGAGATGGACAAATGCTGAGTACACAACATACGTTGGACAAGGAGCGCCTCTTCTGGGCTGCTGCCTCCAGCCGGCCTCCGTGGGCCTGGCCCCAGCTCGCTACCTCCGCGGCCATCGCTGGCCACCCGCGTTTCTGCTGGCCGCCGAGCCCTTCGCAGGCGGCGCCGACCGGAAGTCCCGCCTCCTCCGCGCGCCCCAGGGTGCAGCGACAGCCACGTCGACCAATGAACAGCACGCCATGGCGGGCACTGACCAATGGGCGTGCGCGTCGGGGGGGCGTGTCCGGGCCGCGGGCCGGAGCGGGTCGTGCGCGCTGAGGAGGAGCCGCCGCTGCCGCCGCCGCCGCCGCCGTCGCCGTCGCCGCTGCCGCCGCCGCCGCTACCGAGGCCGAGCGGAGCCGTTAGCGCCGCGCCGAAGCCGCCCCCCCCCGCCCCGGAGCAGCCCGGGCCCACCCGCCCGCTTCCAGGTGAGGCGAGGAGTCCGCGGTGGCGCCCGACGGGGTAGGCCGCGGCAGGCCTGAGCTCGCCTGACCGGGCCGCGGGCCTACACCGGCCGAGGCCCAGGCCGCGCCGGGCCGGGAGGGGACGCGCGCGGGCCGCCGCGGGCGGGCGGTGGCCAGGCAGCGTGGGGGCCGGACAGCTTGGGGCTGGCGCTAGGCCCCGGGCCGGATTCCTCGGGCGCCTCGAGGGTCGGCAAGGGGACTCGGCGTGGGCACGCGCCTGGGGGCCGGGCTCCGCGGCCCGGCCCGGCCCGCCTCAGAAGCCCGGGATCCGGGGGCGGAAGAGTGAGCCAGGGCGGGAGAGTGGGGCGAGCGCCCCGTCGCTCAGAGGTCACGGCCCACGGCCTCGCTCCCCCGGGAAACCTCACGGATTCTTTTGTGGTCGTTGTCAGGGCGCCGCGGCCGATCCGAAGTCCCTGTAGAAGTGTGCAAAACCTCCAGTACGTAGGAGAGTTCTAGAAAAGAAAAAAATATATATATTTTTGGGCGCCATCTCTAACAAAGCTGTTACTGGGGCGCAGGGTTTTGGGATTCGTAAAATGTGTGTGCATGTTGCAAACATAAACTGCACGCAATGGAACAATGGGGGACGGATGGTCTTCCTTTTCCGGTGTCTTCTGCTAGGCTTATTAAAATAGGGCTCTGATAGGTACTGTGTGTAGAGCAGGTGGAGGAGAACTTTTGCAACGGGCTGCCCCTGGAACAACATAGCCCAGGTCTTCCCACCCCAGCATTTATCGAAAGTGTTTATGTGGGATCTCTCTGGCCAGTACTCCAAAAGAGGGGGAGATGGGAAAGGTGTACCAGCTGGAGAAGTGTTTCTCAATCTGGTACTAGTGACAGTTGGTGTGGGGGGTCACATAATTCTTGGTGGGGCGGGCTGCCTTGTGCATCGTAGGAAGTTGGGCAGCTCTAAATGTCAGTCACATCCTTGTCCCGACCCCTGTTAGGAGGATCAAAAATATCTTCAGACATTGCCAGACATCCACAGGGCTCAGGGCCCCTCCCTCTCCCTCCTCTTCTCCCTCTGTTTCTATCCCCTTTTACTCCATGTGCACAACCACCAATACCTAACTACATGATCTTCCACTAAGAGTGTTTCTAGCCTTGTCTGAAACTCTTGTGGATGTTCCCAAGACCATGATCGAGCTCACCTTTGTTGAGCCTTAGTTGTTTTACCTATGAAATGGGAAAGTGGAAGGTATTGTGTAGATTTAAGGGTGTGGGAAGCCCCTAGCATTGCACATGGGCTGTACATGGTAGACACTGAATACATGGTGTTACAAAGAAACACCAATATTTATTGACAGTTTGCCATGTACTTGACACTCGCAGACGTTGGTCTCTAGCCCTTGAGGTAGGTGCTGTTGTAATTTCCGTTTTAGAGATGGAGAAACTGAGGCTTAGATGCGTCACTTGGCATCATGTTCTAAAGTAGCTCAGGCAGGGTTTGAACTCAGGCCCTCTGATTCAAAGCCTTTACTTTGAACCACTGAGGACACCCTGAGATGTAGTGTTTCAGTGGGTCCCATTCAGTTGTCATTGAACATCTGTGTGTAGAACTGCTGTGGCGGAGTGTGGTGGCACACACCTGTAATCCCAACGCTCAGAAGGCTGAGACAGGAGGATCACCATGAGTTCAAGGCTCGTCTGAACTATATATTGAGATCTATCTCAAAAAAAAAAAAAAACCGAAAAGAACAACAACAAAAGCCTGTGCTGATGTCTGTTTTAAAATTCTACAGTTTCAGGGTTCATGAAGAGGCTGAAATAAATGAACATCTCCAGATGTGACTGGAAATGTTTCTGTCAAAACACGGGCTTGAAGGGACAGAACTTCAGTTAGGATGTTGGTGGAATCTGAGGTGGTGCTGCCTTCCTGCTGCTTGATGAGTTGCCTCTCCCTCACTGCTTCCCATCTCCCTGGCCTTTCCACACTTCAGCAAGAGTTAGTTTTTGTGATGCAGATCTAGTAGTTCCCCTCCTAATTAAAAGTCTTTTGGCAGAAAAAAAAGGCAAATTTTGTTGACCTATTTAAGTGGCTTGAAAGATAAAGTAAGGAGCCCTCAAGTTGGGACATCAGTTCTTTCCTACTCTAACCCTTCCTTCCTTTCTAACCTCATCTGCACAGAGATCGGGGCTCTCTTCCACCTGGAGACCTCCTCCTCCTGCCGAGAGGCCCAGCTCCGAGCTCACTCACCACTTGGTGCCTCCTCCAGCTGCCACTCTTCCTCCACCCCCACTGGAATCAACTGTTCCCTGGTTTGTGTTCCCATCCCATTCAATTTATTGAATCAAATTAAATGCTGAACGGCGCGGGAGGTGCAGTGTCCGCCTGGCGTCCCTAGGTGGCAGCAGTGAAGTGGAGAGGCGACCTGAAGCTGTGGGTCAGGGAAAGCCCGTAGGAGGGGCGTGAACTCCGCTTCCCTTCCTTGCGCGCTCCCTGCCTCTGTTCTGTGACCTGGGCCCTGCCGTAGGCTCTGGGGAGGCGATAGTGGATGTAGATCATTTCAGCCCCTCCGCTGAGGGCCGCCATGGTTACACACTGGCTGATGTGGAAGCAGAAAAGAAGAAACCGTTACCCAAGTCAGGATGGGCTTGGGAGATCCTGAAGTGCTTCCTGGAGGAGGTGAGGCGGCAGGGGTAGGAGGAGGTAGGCAGGTGACACCAGACACAGGAGTTTTCAGGATGTAGGCGGCACAGGGGCAGAAACTTGAAGGTGGGGACACCTCATTGGAGTTTGCTCGTTGAGCCACTACTCAGGAAGTGAGTAGTGGCAGTACTTGCAGGTCTGTGGCAGAGTACTTGGCAGTAGGGTGGGCTTGGGAGTGAGGGAGTCAGGTTTGCCCAAGAAGAGCTAGAGCAGGAGGTGGCTGAAGGCCAGAAAACCAGTCAGACAGACGGTTGGATTACTTCAGGTCAGAAGCTGCAAACGTGACCAGGGCTGCGGCCACAGGGACAGAGAAGGGAGGCTTGAGACACAGATGTTTAGATGTAAGAAATGTGCAAAAAGGACAACAGCTGGCTGGCCTGTACTTGGGTGACCGGAAGATGAATGGTCACTCAGAAGCAAGGAAGGCAAGAGGGGCGAGGTTTTATATGTGAATGGAGATAAGAAAGCACCTGACTGGAGCGGCTTGCAGGAAGTGGGAAGGTGGCGGGAGTGTCCACGTGTGTATGCTCCTGGGGCTGGCTCGTGTGCTCAGTGAGACGTCTGTCCCACTTCATCCAGAACCTCAGTGTGAACTGGCTCGGGATGGTGGCACACACCTGTGATCCTCGCACTCAGGAGGCTGAGGCAGGAGGATCACTGTGAGTTCAAGGCCAGTTTGAAGTGCATTGCAAGACTTTATCTCAAAAACAATAACAAAACCAAACCTCAGGGTAGTGTGTTTTGGGGGCAGGTGGGTTTTACTGTGTTTCTTTTTTTCTGTCTGTCATGGCTTTTTGAGGCAGGGTCTCTTTATGTAGTCGAGGCTAACGTTGAAGTCACTGTAGCCCAGGCTGACCATGAACTCCTGATCCTCCTGCCTCAGCCTCCCGAGTGTTGGAATTATAGGCGTATGCCACCACACATGGCATTTCAGTATAGTCTGGAAACAAAACATAACTGTGTTGTCACAGTGCAGAGGTAGAATTGCTTTTCTAAGAACTTAGAACCTGCACTGGGAAGAAGTGACCTCAGTGTGTGAGTTTGAGTAACCCAAAGGTGAAAGGTCCAGTTTCAGAAACTTGGTGGAAGAAATGAATGTGGGGCAGAGGTTTTGTTTTTGTCCGAGCAGGTAATTGTGATCAGAGGTGAGGGGCTGTTGGGCAGCAAGGCCCGAGCATGTCCGAGAGGCCGTGCAGGCCTGAGTGGACCGGTTTGGCCAGGTAGAGGGGCAGGAAGGAGATCTTGGCGGTCAGTCTAGAAGAGTAAGCTGGGGTTAGTGACAGACAGTTTCCAGACCATTCAGGGTGACGCTGGCAAATCGTTGGGCTGGGAGAGAAAGGGCAGCAAACCAGTGCAGTGGTGGGCGCCGGACTGTGAGGTGACCCCCGCCTGAGGGTTAGGGCTGGGACTGTGCGAGTGTTCTATGTGGCCCATGCCTTGCCCTGCGCCTGGCACGTGGCTGGCACTCCGTCTGTGCCAGGGGAAGGAAGCTTTTGCAGGGAGGTCAGAAGTGACTGGATCCAGCTGCTCATCAAAGAGACCTTTATGCCAGAGGAAGGGGTCACAGGAGAGGGGACAGCGCAGAGCAGCTCGCTGGCAGGGCTGTTGTCACCATGAACAGAAACTAGAAGACAGAGGAAGAGAATGGAGGAGGTTAGCTTCAGAGACACCCGTAGGAGTTAGTCTAGGCAGGAGGGCACAGGGCGCTGATCAAGGGCGGTGCAGAGACGGGAGGATCAGAGACTGGCCTGCTGGCAGGGCTTGGTGCTCCATGCCTGCGAGGAGTGGAGTGGGGAGTTGGAGGACAGGTATGGGGGTGTTGATGGGGCCAAGGACAGGAAGAGAGGAGATGAGGCATTTGCTTCTGGAGGGAGCTAGGGAGAATGGGGTCACACATTCACCTGGTTTCACTAATGAAGTAGAAGTGAGCACTTACCAGGTGCCAGGTACTGTGCGTCCTGTCCCCACACAGGGAAACTGAGGCTCAGGAAGGGGAGCGACTTACTGTGGGTCAGCTGACTAGCAAGGGGTTAGTGTTGGAGCTCAGGTTGTCTGATTCCAGAGTCCATGGATTTTCTGCTGCCCTGTGTTGCTTTGTATTTTTTCTTTCTTTCTTTCTTTCTTTCTTTTTTTCTTTTGTGGCACCGGGGATCGAACTCACAACCTCACGCCTGCCAGACAGGCACTTAAGCCACTGAGCCAAACTCCCAGCCCTAGTTTTATGAGGCTGGGTCGCACTGTGTAGCTCAGGCCGGCCTTGCGCTCTCGTTGTAGCCCAAGCCAGCCTCAAACTCACAATGCTCCTCCTACCTCAGCCTCCCAAGCGCTGGGATTAAAGGTGTGCGCCACCATGCCCGACTTGCTTTGTATTTCTTTGTGAGATTTTGTTAGCTGGAAAGAGCTTGGGCTCTTAGCAGGGCTCTGGAATCCATTGGGTCCCCTGGGCCTATAAAAGCCCTTGGACTGGGCCACACGCTGGCTGTGCCTGGCCAGTTCGCACCTGGGCTTCTCCACTGGCTGATAGGGAATTGCTGCAGCTTAACTGGAGCTGTCTCACCCAGGCGGCCTTCCCTGGCTGTGGACAGGAGCCAGCAAAGAGCTGTGGCACCATGTCCACCTGAGCCCTTGCCTCAAATGGCAGTCGTAATTAGGTCAGACCATGCCTTCAGATTTTTCTGGCACCAGAGCGTTTCCTGGGTGACCTGACACTTTTACCGTGAAGCTCAGAGTTTTACATCTGGAGAAGACCTTCGAAATAATTGAGTCCAAGCGCCGTCAGATGATGTGTTAAGTGTCAAGGTCGAGCCGGAAGATATATTTGACTGTGCTAGTTTCATTCTGGCTCAAGAAGGCCTGACCCATCACTGTGAAGTGACACAGAGCCTCGTGTGTGCCTCACGGAAGCCAGTCCCACGTGCACCAGGCGTACGCTTTTATGTCACGTGTAAAGGCGCCCATCTCCTGCCCGTGTGGGTGGAGGGGTAAGTGATCCACTGGTGTGAGCTGCACTGCTAATGTCACCCAGCCATAGCCAGGATGGTTTGAAATAGTGCAGTGGAGTTGAAAACCCTGAGATCATCCAAACAGAAACATTTCCAAAGTAGCAGGGATCTTTTGGGCAAAGTGAAAGTTGCCCCTTCTGCTCTCTGTAGTTGGGTGGGTCTGGGTCTTTGGGGAGGTGCTCGGTGATGAGCCTAAGAAAGGAGACTGCTCAGTGAGTTAGTAGAATGCCAGCACAACTTCCACCGCCCTGCTTTACCATAAAGGAAATACTCTGGACACTCTATTCCGGGGGCATCTGGCAGTCAGGGACTCTCTCTCACCATGTGACACGCGCTCAGTCTGCCTGGGGACAGTTAGGTGACTGTGGTGTAGCCTCAGCCCTCCAGACTGTCACCTTTGACAATGGTGGAAAGTGAATCGTTACAAGTCAGTGTGATAAGTGCAGCAGTAAAGGTTTCCACTAGTGGTGTGGAGGCGCTGAGAACTAGAGTGACCTGGTGTCCTGGGGGCGGGTGAGCCTTTAATGGGGAGGTGGGAGGGTGGGCATGCCCTGTAGGGGCGCAGCCAGAGCAGAGGCCCCGGATGTGAGGCTTTGTGGCATGTTAGGAAGAGGCCAAGGTGGGGACCCCATCACAATGGCCTTGGGTCCAGACAGGGGAGACTGCCCTGTAATGAAGCTCAAGGCCATGTCCTGCCGCTTACTAACTGTGACCGCAAAGTCCGTGCCCTCCCATACTGAGCAGTGGTGACCCTAGAGGGACTGAGCAGGTGAGCTCGGAGGCAAGACGTGGCAGTGACTTGGTAGTTGCTGGTGTTTAGGTGGTGACAAGGCCCGAATGTGGTCACAGCTGGTGGGCGTGGCTGCTGGTTGGGCCCAAGCTGGGCAGTGCGTATTTGTGAAGGGTACAGGTGGGGCAGGTGGAGTGTCGCCCAAGCACCATGACACTACTTTGGGGGGTCGGTGTTCCTCTTTCTGCCAGTTCACCAAAGACTTGGCCTGAGGGGCACTGCCTAGCTTTGACTGCATGTCAGGAGGTGGCAAAACAAATATTACCTTTTTAATTTTTAGGTTTGCATATGGGAAAATTACTCTGTCATAAGATTGGTTAGTTGGTTGGTTGGTTGGTTGGTTTATTTAGCAGTCCTAGGGATTGAACCGTGGCCTTTCCCTCATCTTTTTCATTTTTTTATTCTGAGACAGGGTTCTCACCAAGTTGCCCAGGCTGGGCTCAAACTTGCAATGCTCCTGCGGTCTGTCTCTTGAGTAGCTGGGATTATGGGTGCATGCTACCATGCCCAGCCTTGGTTTAAGGTTTGCTGAGCTTTGACAAATGCACAGACTTGTGTAACTACCACCACCATCAAAATACTGGAAAGTTCTGTCATCTGAAAACAAAAATGCCCCTTCTTGCTGCCCTTACATAGTCACCTCCTCCCATCACTCCCGGTGCTAGGTAGCCACAGAACTGTTTGTTTTTGTTTTTGTTTTTTGGTACTGGGGATCAAACTGTCAACCTCACGCCTGCCAGCCAGGTGCTTAGGCCACTGAGCTAAATCCCCGGCCCTATTTTTTGAGTCAGGGTCTCACTGTGCAGTTCAGGTGGGCCTTGAACTCACCACAGAACTGTTTGTGCGTGGATGCTCTTGATTTATCTATGCCCAAGAAACCCCCCGGGATTTGAAAATACAGTAAGTCTAAAATGCATCAAAAAAATTTTTTTTAAAGTGCTTCAAATGCACCTTATCTACTGAATGTCACAGCCTAGCCACGCAGCATTCTAGAGTACAGTAAGCCCCCTGACTTAGAAACATTCGAGTTTTGAACTTCACAGGTGTGTTATATAACACTCACTTTATCAGACTTAGAAACGAATCTGACTTACAAACTTTCTCCCAGAATGGGGCTCAGTCATAAGTCGGGGACTCTCTGTGTCGGTGTTTTATCCTCACAAGTGCATGACTGGCTGGGAGCTGCTCCTGTCCAGTGTCGTAAGAGAGAATTGGCTTACGTATCACTAGCCCAGGAAAATTTCCAGATCCAAAATTCAAAGTATGATTTCTACAGAATCACTTTTGTACCATCCAAGAGTCATTAAGTCATATCATTGTAAGTTGGGGGCCACCTGTAGTTCTGTCCTTTCCAACATGCCAAATGGAATCACACAGTAAGAAGCCTTTTGGGTCTGTTTCTTTCACTCAGCAAGATGTGTTTGAGATTCGTGTGAGTATCGTGGATGGGCAGCACCTTTTCACTGCTGACTAGTCTTCCTTGTCCAGGATACCATAGTTTCCCTGTGGGGCCCCTGAGCTGACAGTGGCATAGTCCCCCTCAGTCCTCAGGACTCTCACCTTTGAAGGGCTTAAAAGACATTGCATTGTACAGATTTTGGTGACCATGAACAAAGCCGCCACAAGCATTTGTGTGTAGGCTTTTATACGAATGTAGGTTTTTATTTCTCTTGATCAATAGTAGAAGTTGGATGATGGGTCATAGGCTAAGTGTATATTTAAGAAGCTGGTTTTTCCAAAGTGACTGTGACTTTTTTTTTTTTTTTTTTTTTTTGTACTGGGGATCAAAATCACAACCTCGCCTCTGAGCTAAATCTCCGGCCCTATTTTTTTGAGACAGGGTCTCACTATGCAGTTCAGGCTGGCCTTGGACTCACTTTGTAGCCCAGGCTGGCCTCAAACTCACAACAATCCTCCTGCCTCACTCAATCTCCTGAGTGCTGGGATTAAAGTTGTGCGCCAGCACACCGGTTTGACTGTAACATGTTTGCATCCCCACCAGCAGGGAATGTAAGAAAGGTCTTGTTTGTCCCTTTTGCAGCACTTGACAATGTGGTTGTTTTAGCCATTTTAATAGGTGCATAGTGGTTTCTATATGTTGCTCTTATTTGCATTTCTCTAATGACTAATGACGTTGAGTTTTTTTTTTTTTTGTACCAGAAATCAAACTCAGGACCTCATGCTTGCCAGGTAGGCACTGTGCCACTGAGCAACATCCCCAGCTTGAGCATCTTTTTTTATGGTTTTATTTTATTTTATTTTTTAGAGACAGGATCTATGTATGTAGTCCAGGGTGGCCTTGTGCTCACTATGTAGCCCAGGCTGGCCTTGAACGCACAGTGATCCTCTTGCCTCAGCCTCCCTAGTGCTGGGATTACAGGATTGCACCACCATGCCTGGCTAAGTGAGCATCTTTTCATGTGCTTATTTGCCATTCTTTGGTACAGCATCCAAATCATTTGCTATTTTAGAAATAGGGTTGTTTTCTTATTGTTCTGAGAGCTTTTTAAAAAGTTGCCTTTTTTTTGCAAATATTTTCTCCTGTCTGTGGCTGTCCATTCTCCTAGCAGTGTCTTTCGCTGAGTAAAGTTGTTTTTTGTTTTTTGTTCTTTGTCTTTTTGAGACAGGATTTCTCTATGCAGTTCAGGCTGGCCTTGGGCTCACTTTGTAGACCAGGCTGGTCTCAAACTTGCAACGATCCTCTTGCCTCAGCCTCCCAAGTGCTGGGATGCTGAGTAAAGTTTTAAATGTTGATGATAGCCAGTTTAGCAGTTGTTGTTGTTTTCTTTTTTTAAAGGGAAGGTGCTTGGTGTTATAACTAAGAAATCTTTGCCTAGCTCAATATCACGTATTTTCTCCTAGAAATACTGTATTTTTACATTTTAGAGCAGAAGTCAGCAATTTTTTTCCTCGAGAGTTCAATGGTAAATATTTCAGTTCTGCAGGCCATACCGTTTTTACTCTCCAGCTCTCATTGTAGCAGGAAAAGCAACCATAGACACAGTACATAAGCAAATAGCAGTGACCGTGTTCCAATAAAACTTTATTTGTAAGCAAGTAGTGGGACACATTTGTCCCACAGGCTATGGCCTACAGACTGTTTCTGAAGGTCCACTTTACCAGGCATAGAGGCTAATTAGAGTTGGGTAATTATTGTGCAGTTCATCATCTGGGAAGGCAGGCTGAGGGAAAAAGTGGAAAAGCGGTTATCTAACTCTTAGAGAAAAGGTGGGCAGAGGGAGAGAAAAAGACAGAGGCAGGAAAAAGAGAAATGTGAGAATCATTCTTAAGCACACCTCAGAATGCATTTCAGTTTTTCTAAGTTAACTTGTGAGCTTTGGGATGGGCTTCAGCACATGTTTTTATTTGTTTATTCGAGCTAACAATCTATTTTTAAACCTCATGACCAGTTTGTTAGATGCACAGTTTTTCTTTGTTAAACTTTAATGCTTTCTCCTGAAAGTTGATGTTTAGTTAGCCGTGCCCTGTCGGTATCACCTCCAGCTTTGTACTTTTACATGTGCAGGACAGGATTCCTCCCATATATTTACTTCCACATGGGGTTACTTCTGTGGAGCAGGTGCTCAGCCATTCCCAGGCACGGGGTGGTGTTCACAGTACAGATTTTGGTAGGCACCACACGGTCCTCCTCCAAAAAGGTCACGCCATCTCCTGGTCTTGTGGACCATCTTACGTGAGCCCATTTCCTGCAGCTTATCCTTACTGACACTGGATTTTCATCCATTTCTGATTTTATCCCATCTGACTGGCAGGAAATCGCATCTCATTTGCTTTTCCATTTTCTTCATTGTTAGTGAAGTTGAGTTTCTTCGTGTGTTTATTATCCATTTGAAGTGTTGGCATCTGTAAGTCACAGTTCATGTCCTATCCCCACTTCTCTACTGGTGATGTTATTTTCTTTTCTTTTTACTGATTTATAGAAGTCTGTGTTACGTGTTCTCTCTACATCAGCAGTATTGACATGTTAGACTGGGTAGCTCTTGGGTGTGGGCGCCCTCTGTGCTTTGCAGGATGTTTAAACAGCGTTCTGGCTTCTCCCACTTTCATGCCAGTAGTGCACCACTGCCCCTAGCGGAAGTGAGCGGAACTGTCCCTAGACATTGCCCAGTGTCCCCTGGAGGGCAGAATTGCCCAGCCTGGAGAAGCACTGATCTAATAATACACAGTAAATATTTTCCTTCCAGTCTCTTGCTGCTTATTATTATTTATGATACCTTTTGCCGTGTGTTAACATTATGAAGTCTAACTTTCTAGTCTTTTTCAGTGCTAATCTACTTTTTAAAAAGCAGGGAGCACAGATACCTTCAAACAAGTAATAGAAATGCTGGGAATTGTACTAATGTGCACATTTGTCTGTGAGTAGGTTAGGGAAGGCTGAACATTTTCCACTGAGAAAAGAGAAACCCAGCCTCATTCCCCTCTCAGCATTGATTCAAGGGTCGGTGGGAAAGTTCCATGCAGGAAGCCTGATCGTGTTTTATGTAACTGCTGGCAAAAGTGTTTTTAAACAAGGCCCAGGGTTCATGGCTGGGCTCACACAGTGCAAAGCTGCACAGCAGGCAGCTGGGGAGGGAGGTGGGCTTCCGCTGAGACCTCCAGGCGGGTGAGCACCCCGGGCTGACACCTGTGTGTTTCGTGGCGGCGCTGGTGACCGCTTAGGTTGGGCACCGCACAGCAGAACTCCCAGGCGGATGCAGTGTGGGCTGTGCTTCCAGAAGAGCGATCTTGGCTCTCCCGGCTGCCTCGATCCAGTCTCTTTCTTCCAAAGCCATCCTGGACTCTTAATTTGTTCCTGAAAGCAAAGACTGGCAGGCTACAGAAGAGTTCCCAAGCCCAAGGCCCTCTGACTAGCAAAGTGATCCTGACCTCTGCGGTTCCATCAGTCTTTGGGGACAAAGGGCACAAAGGACCATTGCCTGCCAAACAGGTTGTCTGTGGTTGGGGGTGCTGGGGCTCACACTGTGGGCCTCGGTGTCCAGCTAGAGTCACCAGTGCACACGGGGTAAAGACAGCCAGAAGTCTTTGGAGCCCTGAGAGACAGCCCCGACGCTGTCCCACAGCAGCTGGAGTTACGGTGCTGGCGCTGTGCGCAGGCTCCTGTGAAGCCTTCTTCATGGGCATAGTTGAACTTTGAGCTGTTCTATTTTGTGTTAATAGAGTATTTTCTAGAACAATTTTTTCTTTTAATTTTTAAATTTTGTTTTACCATAAAGGGGATTGAACCCATGGCTGTCACACTAAGCAACATTTCAAGACCTTTTTAAATTTCTTTCTCTTTTCTTTCTTTCCTTCCTTCTCTTTTTCTTTTCTTCTTCTTTTTTTTTTTTTTTGTTGTTGTTGTTATTGTTGAGTTTTGAGATGGTGTCTTGCAAGTTACTCAATTACCCAGGCTGGGCTCATACTTGCATTTTTCCTGCCTCAGCCTCCCAGAGTTCTGGAATTATAGGCATGCACTACCAGTCTCAGTTTAGAGCAATTTTGGGTTGACAGAAGAATTACATAGAAACTAGTGAGTTCCCATTGCACCCCTCCCCCAGTGTAGCATTTGCACTATTATCCCCGTCTTGGTTTTTTTTTTTTTTTTTTTCCTTGGTACCAAGGATTGAATTCACTAGGCGCTTAATTCGAATTCACTAGGCAGGCGCTTAAGCAACTGAGCCAAACTCCTGGCCCTATTTTTTTCGATGCAGGGTCACACTATGTAGTTCAGTTCAGGCTGGCCTTACTCACGTTGTACCCTAAGCTGGCCTTGAACTCAATACTCCACCTACCTCAGCCTCCTGAGTGCTGGGATTAAAGGCGTGCGCCACCACGCCCAGCTTTCCCATCTTGATTTATTATTACTTTTTTTTTTTTTTTTTTTTTTTGGTACCGAGACTCGAAAGAGGACCTTGTGCTTGCCAGGCAGGTGCTGTGCCACTGAGCTATATCCTCAGCCCCATCTTGCTTTGGTGTGATCATTATAATTGATGACAATATTGATACTTTTTTTTTGTTTTTTTGTTTTTTTGCGGCACTGGGGATTGAACTGGCCTCGCGCCTGCCAAACAGGCACTCAAGCCACTGAGCCAAACTCCCGGCCCTGGTTTTTTAAGGCAGGGTCGCACTTTGTAGCTCAGACCAGCCTTGCGCTCACGTTGTAGCCCAAGCCGGCCTTGAGCTCACAATGCTCCTCCTACCTCAGCCTCTGGAGTGCTGGGATTAAAGGCATAGCACCACTGCTGGCTTGATACATTGTTATTAACCAAAGCATGAAATTCACACTAAGGTTCACTCCTTACATTGTTCATGCTGTGGGATTTGACAGATGTCTCATGGCCTGTGTCTACCGTTAGACTATCACACAGGACACGTGGGCTGCCCTAAAAATCCCTCCAAGCTCTTCCTACGCGTCCCTGCCCATCCAGGGCACCCACTGGTGTTTCTGCTGTGGCTGTAGCTTTGCCGTTTTCCAGAAGCTCATGTGCTGTGGTAGGAATCTTACGGCACACAGCCTTTCCCAGTGTTTCCTCTCAGTAGTGTGTGTTAAGTTCCTTGAGTCAGGCTGGGGGAGTGGCTCACTGTTGGAGCACTCACCCGCCCTAGTATGGATGAGGCCCTGGGTTCTGTTCAAGCCCACGAAATAAAAACAAAAAGTTCCTCACCTTTCTGTGGCTTTTAAGGGCTTGTTTCTTTTAAGCACTGAGGAACATTCTGCCTCATGGGTGTGCCATATAATGAATGGAGCTTCTTGCCCATTCACCTGTTGGAGGACGCCTTGGTGGTTTCCAGACCTTGGTGATTAGGAATAAGGCTACTGTGAGGGTGCACGAGTAGGTTTTTGTGTGGCCATCTTTGTCCTGATTGTGGTGAGGAGAAAGTGCAGATGCAGTCATTACTTTAGCCTTCATACGCCGCGAAGGTGTGAACGTTTGGATTTACTTGATCTTGTTTTTTCCTTGCAGATTAAAAAAAAAAATACAATGTCTAATGGTTATGAAGACCACATGGCCGAAGACTGCAGGGACGACATTGGGAGAACGAATCTGATTGTCAACTACCTCCCTCAGAACATGACCCAGGACGAGCTGCGAAGTCTGTTCAGCAGCATTGGCGAAGTTGAGTCAGCAAAGCTTATCCGGGATAAAGTAGCAGGTAAAGAGCCGGAGAGAGGTGTCCTTCGCATTCCTCAGTGTACAGTAGCAGTGGCTGTGGGTGTTTCCTCTTTTTTTTTTCTTTGGGACTGGGGATCAAACTCACAACCTCACACCTGCCAAGCAGGTACTTAAACCACTGAGCCAAACTCCCAGCCCTATTTTTTTTGAGGCAGGGTTGCACTATGTAGTTTAGGCCCACCTTGCTTACATTGTAGCCCAAGTGGGCCTCGAACTCACAACGCACAACGCGCCGCCTACCTCAGCCCCACTCCCACCCCCCAGTGCTGGGATTAAAGTCGTGCACCACCACGCCCTTTTTTTCTCACACTGTTTTTCCACTGCCCTACTATGAGCTAAGACAGAGTTTCCCAAAGAAGGTAAATTCTTTATTTTTTTATTTATTTATTTATTTATTTTTTTGCTGCACTGGGGATTGAACTCACAACCTCGCGCCTGTCAGACAGGTGCTTAGGTCACTGAGCCAAACTCCCGGCCCTGGTTTTTTGAGGCAGGGTCGCACTGTGTAGCTCAGGCCGGCCTTGCGCTCTCGTTGTAGCCCAAGCCGGCCTCGAACTCACAATGTTCCTCCTACCTCAGCCTCCTGAGTGCTGGGATTAAAGGCGTGCATCACCACGCCCTTTTTTTTCTCACAGTCTTTTTCTACTGCCCTACTATGAGCTAAGACAGAGATTCCCAAAGAAGGTAAATTCTTGATAAAACAGAGTAAAGTGTAGAAGCTGGGTGTGATGGTGTACGCCTGTAATCCCAGCACGGAGAAAGGCTGAGGCAGGAGGATTGCCTCGAGTTCAAGGCCAGTTTGGGCTCCAGAGTGAGACCCTGTCTCAGAAAAAGGGATGTGGAAGAAGAGGAAAAGGAGAAGTCAAGAGAAACGGGCTGCTGTGAAAGCTGGAAGGAGCCAAATAACAACAGCCTGACCCAGCTCGGCTGACCGAGGCCCACATGGCACAGGGACCATGCTGAGCCCACTGCCTGGGCTAGGACTGGCAGGCCTGTCACTATCTACACAGACCCCCACTCACGGCAGGGCCCCCTGGACAGCCCTGTGTCACTTGTGGCCAGTCTGTCAGCAAGGTGAACTTCTGCACCTACGGAGCTTGAACTCTGGGGCGTGGGAGCAGGGCAGCCAGAAGCTCTGCTCTTCTGCCCCCCGCTAGTGTGACTGCTGAGTGTCTGGGTCCCCTGCGTGGAGGGGGGTGGCAGCACCTGTGTCTGGTGGCGCTGCTTCACAGGTATTTGCAGCAGGCTGGCTCCGGCCCAGGCCCAGTTCATGCGAAGGTCTCCATTCTGAGGCATGGCTTCGGGGCTCTGGAGCCGAGGGGAGGCCAAGTGCCACAAAGCTCTGCTGCTTTCCTCCTTTCCTTTTTAATCCTGAGAGGCTTGCTTTCCCTGCCCCCCCACCCCCACCCCAGCCCCTTCGGCAGGCTGAGGAGCAGACAGTCCTCTCAGAGCACTCTGGCTGCTGCCTGGCTCACAGGGACCCTGAGTCTCCATCTTGGAAACTAATTTAAAAGTTTTTAAGAAACACATTGTTTTGTTCTGGAAAATTGTAAGTCAACATGAACAAAGAGTAATACCCTGAACACAGTGTGCCTGTCAGCACGTGTCAGCAGCCTTCAGCCCGTCCCCGTAACCTGAGGATACATGACCCCTAGACGACCCCTGGCATCTCCATCTGAGAGCTGTCCAGAGAATTCACCCGTCACATGGGGCCCCTGAACCC
>RJWM01026301.1:0-28247 GCA_004363535.1 Dasyprocta punctata | reverse complement strand
TCTGAAAATGTTTAAATAGCTCTTGGATAAAGAACACATGATAAAAGAAATTAGAAAATATATTGCACTAACTGCACTTGTATGAATTAACAGGAGAAATACTTTTAAGAACTAAAGAATACTAACTGTATTTGTCAATACACTGCTGCTGTGCTGCTACTGTACAAAGTTACCATATGCTTAGTAACTTGAAAGGACATAGAGTTATTTTCCTGCATTTCTGCATATCAGATGGCAAACACAGGTATCTTCACACTGAAATTAAAAAGGCCAGCAGGGTTATGTTTCTTGGTAGAGACCTCCTGGGAGGATCTGATTTCTTGTTTTCTGAAGCTTCTGAGGCCAACCGTGCACTTTGATTAAAACTCACTTTTTCCATCTTCACAGTCAGTAGATGCTTAGATTAATTCCTCAGATTCTGACTCTGTGATTCACACTTTGTCCTTCTTCTTTTGCTTTTATAGATACATAAGATTTGTATTGCATTTTTCTGGTTAATACAAAACGTCTCTCAGGCTTCTCTTTCTTTTTCTTTTTTTTTTTTTTTTTTTTTTTTTTTTTTTTTTTTTTTTCTTCTTTTTTTTTTTTGGTTGATGTTTTAAAATGCTTTATTGGGATTGTTCTGTAAAAGTATGTACTTGTAGAAAACAAAGTAATTATAAGTGAGCCCTCTCTACTTAATGCAAAAGTGCTTTAAAATTTCCAGTCAACTTCTTTCCCAGTAAGCTGACAGCATTTCACATAGGTTAACACAGAAGTTCCTACGTTCTGGTCAACATGAGACAGAGGACAGCTTAGGGCTTGTTCTCTACGTGCCACAGCCTGACAATGAAATAGCCGGAAGCATTACCTGGGTATCCTAGAAACCTCAGCTGTTTGGAAGGAGTAGAATACAACCCTCAGACTTTAAGTCATTACATTAGTACAATACGTAAGGGCCTCTGCTCCTGGCAGTGTTTGTGGATCTTTCATGCTTTATTTGAAGATGACACACAGGAGGACTTCTTAAAATCCCTAATCTACACTGCAGACCTTTCTGCAAGGATCAGGGACCTGCAGCCTGGCTACTGCTTCACAAAGGGACTGCCCATCCACCAGCAGTACACTTCACAGGGTCCAGGTGGACAGTGGCAAGGAGATCACCACCATGCAAAAGAGCACAGGTCTTTTACCTCAACCACGTCTGCAAAGTTCCTGTGCCAAATGAAAAACTATTTTACAGATAGCAGAAATCAGGATATTAACATCTTTAGAGGGCGGTTACCCTGTTTACTAACCTGCAAACAGCAAGATGGAACTAACTGCTGAAAAGCATAACCCCGCAAGCAAGAAAGAACAAAGAAAAACATATAAAATAAAAGCATAAAAGTAAGTATATTGAAAACATGTAAGGAAAAAACAGAAAATCTGATTTTAGCAACTAAAATAATAATTATTTTGTCATAAAATGTACACATAAATTAAATTATTAAATGAAAAATAGAAAAGTAAAAACACTGAAGAGAAACTATTTTGAAAGGTAGATCATTGAATTTCAAGGTATTAAATGAAATGGACAAAAAGAGACAAAATTTCCAGAAAAAGATAGAATCCAAAATTAGTACAAGATAGAAAAAAAAACCTCACATATTAAATAATGCATATGTGAATCAGAACAATTGTCTTACAGAAGAATTCATCCAAATTTCTTAGGACCATGGGCCCTAACCGCATAGTTTTCTCAAAATAAAAATATAGCCAAAACTGATGTACTCACTTTGATTTGGTCATTCCCTTATGAACACGTACACACACAAACGTATAATGTCTTTTATGAAACTGTAATATAGTCAGGGTAAATTTTAGGTTAGGAATACTATGATTACTTAATGAACTAACATAAGAAATAAAGGAGAAAGAAGATAATATTCCATGTGATTTGCCACTCAATTCTATGTAGAACAAAAGCAAAAATAAAAACACATGCAGTATAGCTTGCTTAAAAAACTAAAGAGCAAATTTCTAAAAGTTTAAAACCGGTATTTTATTTTATTTTATTTTATTCTATGTTATTTTAATTTTTAATTTTTGTCTTTTTGAGACAGGGTCTTGCCATGCAGTTCAGGCTGGACTTGAGCACACTTTGTAGCGCAGGCTGTTTCAAACTCTCAACTATCCTCCTGCCTCAGCCTCCTGAGTGCTGGAATTACAATCATGCGCAACCACACCTAGCTTACACTTATATTTTATTTAAAAATCACCTACAAGGCCATGTTAAAAACTAACTTTGTCAACATAATATAAATTCAGAGAGAAACTTATACCTATCTAACTTTGGAAACACTTGTCTCATTACTATGACAATATTAGAATTTCTGTTGTTGCCAACATCACCAAAATCACTATTGCATTTTGCCACAGTAGTAGATGCCTGGAAGAAAGCAAGAATATAAGGAAATAAATTAAATGTGTACTTTGAATAAAAGAGAAAGACATATTAGATTTATTATTTATAGATATCAAGCATTATACTCTACAAGATAATGAAAAGTAATAAATTTGAAAGAGAAATCCTAATTTCAACTTAAAAAGAAAAAAAAGATAGGAGAAGGCCCAGAAGTCATAGTAAAATGGGAAAAGAGGCAAAAAGAAATAGAAAGAAATATGTGTGGTGGAATGTAGATTTGTGTGACAAAGTTCTGTCCTCACAACTTTTACAAAGAAGCTCTTAGAAAGCTTCCTAGCCTTGAAAGGAAGTTGTTATGGTCTATTATGCACAACATAGATCAACTGAGGACGTGAGTGGCTGAGTTTAATGACTGTTAACAGAATAACACATCTCGATTCCTTAAAAAGCCCGTGATCAGGGAAGTATGGTGATATTGTGGGATAACTTTAAACAGGTCGTATAGAAAAAAGAATCCAGTTTGTATTTGATGACAGTAAAATATATCACATATAACATTTTTGTGTCCTGTACTTGATAACTTAAGACACTTTTGGACAGAGTAAAAGTTAGCGTCTTGCAAGTAAAGCACTACATTTAAGATATGCATATGCTCTTCATATAACTTTAAGGAAAAAATAATTATAATTATGGTCGTTTAATAGTCCTACAGAAGATAGTTCCCTAAAGATTTCTACTAAGTACGTCATCCTCATAACTTTTACAATAAAATGTGCTTTTGCAAAGTGATTAGATGTAATCTGAAGTGCTGTATCTGAGCCAATGCAAGCTATTATCATTTTAAGGTAGGAGCTCACATTATGAGATTATAGCCCCTATAAAACATACCTCTATTTCTATTTCTTTTATTAAAATATAATTTCTGTAAAATGCTGAAATACTTTAAAACTGTTCTCCAAAGAATATTCATTGTCTGATACAAGAACAAGGCTCTAAGTTTTCATTAATTATCCTAAAAATCTGAAATTTGAGGATTTAACTACTTGTCAAGTGATTTGGCATTCCCTCACAGATTTAATTTAATTGTTTCAAAATTCCCTATGATCAAATCTGACATTCCTGGGTTTTCTTCTCCTCCTTGTACACTCACATGCAAAACACCATCAGGCCTTTTTTTATGTACACAACTTTGTTCTTCATATTAGAAGTCTCTTTCATTGTGCATATTCCAATGATCTGATAGAAATTTATTTGTCTTCTTTAAATTATTAAAAAAAACACCTTCATGTAATCTTTACAAAAAAGTTTTAACTAATTTTTATAATCCCTACTTCAATAACTTTACTTATGTTTACAGACAAATAACATTTGACCTGCTTAATATCAGCATAAATGTTTTACAATTTTACATGGAAAACTTTTCCATTTGGTTTCTGAGTAAACTAACAGAATTAAAAGAAAGAATAAATAAATTTTCCCTATCTTGTCTGATTAAAATATAGTAAATGATTGAGTTGATCATTGTGTTACACTTACGACTTGGTACCATAAGAGGTCATTGGTTTTAGGACCACCAAGGGCAATAATATTCATAGAAGCTATTATAAGATCGTGTAACATTTTCCTATAATCTATGCATAAGCTTCTTAGCAGTATTATTTCTAGATTACTTTTAGTGTTTAATAACATGTACACTGGATCTTAGCCACAAGGTCGAGAAGAGATAATATTATGTAAATAGTTACACTGTTTAGAAAATAGTAGCAGAGGAAGATGTCTTTACATATTTAGTATAAATTTAATATATTAGTTCAAATATTTCTGATCTATGGTTGGTTGAATTCATCGATAAGGAAACAGATATGGCATGTTCTCTTTTCTAGTTCCCTAATAAAGGATAAATTGGCCTATTTATTTTGATGGAAGACGAAAAAGCAAAGTGAAATATCAGTGAATTACCCACCCTTATCCAGATGTTAATTTTAGTTCCAAAGAACAGAACATTCCTATAATGTGTGTGTCTCCTATTAGGGTTAATACAGTTATTAAATTTACGGCGTGGTAACCATTATCATCATTCTCTCCTGGCTTGAATGCAAATGAAAATTGAACCTAGTATTTGCCCTCACTAGGCCTTACCACTGAATAAATTTCTCCATGCCTCCTCTACACAGGCAGGACAAATGCATGAACAGGACAGTCTTCTGCAGGATGCTATGATTTCCTCATCATTTTTTTTTTTTTTTTTTTTTTTTTGTGGCACCGGGGATTGAACTCACAGCCTTGAGCCTGCCAGGGCAGGCGCTTAAGGCACTGAGCCAAACTCCCAGCCCTGTTTTTTTTTTGAGGCAGGGTCGCACTATGTAGCTCAGGCCGGCCTTGCACTCGCGTTGTAGCCCAAGCCGGCCTCGAATTCACAACGCTCCGCCTACCTCAGCCTCCCGAGTACTGGGATTAAAGGCGTGCGCCACCACGCCCGGCTTCCTCATCATTTTTATTCCATGAAATTGCACAGTAAACACTGTTAGGCCACATTTTTTAAAGGTAATTTTGTTTAGTTGCATTTTCCTTTTATTTAATAAAATCTATGCCTTTGCTTCAATAAACTAAGTTAAAATGAAGCAAGTAATACACAAATATGTAATTTATTTTCTCTCTTTCAATTGTTTACTGAGTCGGCAATCTAAGATTTCTGCCTGACAGTGGGACTTATAAGAAGAGGTAAATGGAGGTTTGTTGACAAGTTTAAATGCACCCCTGCCTTTCTCTGATGAGGGAGCTAATATAATAGAAGTCAGAAAAAGAGAAAAATAGCTTGATCCATGAAATTTCTAACAATATGGTTTGGTTTGTTTTGTACTTTCTCCATAAAACTCATGTTTGTAAACATTTATTACATTCATCACTGTATGTTGGGTATACTTACATGCAGGTGAATAGACTCATACAAAATAGTATCTAAATAAGGCAAATTTAGGAATATGCAAAAATTAGTTCTCATGCCTTCTTAATCAGGAAAAGTCTATATCTGGAACAGTACAAACAATAAGAAAACCGTGAGATGCAAGTCCAATAGTTATCAAACTAATGAACATCAAGAATGTATTTTTAATACCATAGTTTACAACATGATTATTAAATTGTTTTCAAAACTTACACATTTTACAATGTCACCTGTTACATTTATTACACGTCAGCTTAAATTGTAGTTATATTTAGTACTGTTAAAGAAATTAAACCATATCCTTAGTAGCTGTGAAGTTTGTCCAATCAAGCTATTAATATTATACTTATTAAAATATATTGACATGGATTCAGGAAACAACAGTTAACACAGGAATGAGCAAACATTTAAAATATAAAATTTGCCTGGTAAGGGTTTACTGTTAAAATGTATTCCTTCTTGTAATGTATAAATCTGACTGTGCTTTTAGAGACAACATCTTTCGGAGGTCATAGGTTTGGGGTGAGATCATAAGGGTGGTACTCCTGCTGCTATTATAAGAAGGAAAGATCTATGAAGATATTCATAAAAACAAACTGTTTGTCGTGATGTGATGTCCTTTTCTGCAGTAGAACTTTGCCAACTATGCTGTTATGTCTTGTTTCTGACTGTCCTCCCAAAGCCTCTTACGGTCATAAACTGAAAGTTGCAAAGGTGACTGGATTTGGGTGTGATACTGGGATTAAAGGCACGTTGCTGGGATTAAGGAGGTGGATAAGTGAAGGTCTACCCTGGATAAGGTGGCACCACCTAAAAGACTGGTAATCTCAATGGGATAAAAGGAAGAGGCAGGTTTGTAGCTTCTGCTTGCTCTTGCTGCTGCTGCTGCTGCTACTACTGTTACTGCTACTCTACTTGCTGCCTTCTGCCTGCCATGCTGTGGACTGTTTCTCCTCTCTGATGCCCCTCTGTCATGCAGCCCTGCTTTGGAGCCAGCTGACTATGGTCTGAAACCTCTGCACACTATGAGTTAAATAAACCTTTCTTCCCTTAACTTGTGAGTGTCAGGTATTTTGTCTCAGCAATGAGAAAAGTAAAACAAAGACCATTATCACATGTGGACCCTTGGATTTTCAGAATTTAGAGTCAATTCATAAAGTTACCCCAGTTTTGGGTATTTTAATCTAGTGACAGAAATGAGCCAGGCCTGAGTGCCTCCAACAAGAACACAAGTAAGACAGCCTTCCAGGGGCCTGTGCAACCAGCATGGACCCCAGGAAGTGAAACATGCACTACCCCACCCCCACCCCATACGCCTCTCTGCATGGGCTAAGAATCAAGGACAAAGCTCTCCCCCACCACACCCTCCTGGAAAGCAACCTGCTTATTTGGAGGTCTGGCTACATTGATAGCAACTAAGGTACATAAAACAACCAAATGCTAGTATTGTTTTGTTCATTTTGCAGGCCTGGGGCTGGCAGTCTGAGCATCTCTTTGGAAAATGACAGTATGCAATGTAGCAAAAATGGGGGACTCTCTTCTGTCTTGTCTTTGAGGTCCAATATTGTTCTCATTGTTTTGCTTTATTTTGATTAATTTTTTTGGCCTTATTTTATACTCTGTTTTTATTGGTTTTATTGTGTGTTTTTTTGTTCATTTTTGTTTGTTTGTTTGTTTGTTTGTTTTGGTTTGGTTTGATTTTACTATACCTGTTGGAAAGATCAACTATTCTGAAAATAACAAGATATACTATAGTAGCTATTGTTTTCATAGTATCTTTCTTAGAAGTTCTGTGCCAGTTCTACTGCTTTGTTTTGATTGACTTCGTTCTGTTATATTTTGCTGGATTTTACTATCTTTAAAATAAAATTTAAAAAATACATGTTAATCTAGTGACAAAATAGACAGAAACAGATCTTGTTTCATTATTTTATAATATGAATTGTTTCTATAAGAAATCTGTGGTAACCATATTTATGTTAATATATAAAGTACATAGTGCACAGTTTTACTGATACAATTTTCTGGACATTTCAATCTAATATATTGACAGAAATTTTTCCTTTGCCAGATAATGAGGGAAACAAGGGAACTTTTCATGGTGACTAATGTATTCATTACTTGATTGTGAAATTGAATGGTTGAGTATATAAATAAACATATCGAATTACATTCTTCAGATATTTTTAAATTATTGTATGTTAATTATCATCCCATGAAATACCAACTTTAGGAAACTAGGCTTTTTCTTGTGATCAACAAGGAAACCCAAACTTAGTGATACTGAATGGCATAGATAAGGCTTGCTGTTTTTGAAGTTGGGAAATTTATTGATGGAGGCAGGAACACAATTATATTTGGCATCAATAAGAAAGTTATTCTAGTAATTAGATTTGATGTAGTAGAGGTCATTCAAAATAATTATTTCAATGTATAAAGAAAGAGAAGATATTTGAGTCCTGGAGAACCCTTTGTACTATGAACCAGAAGTAGAAATATGACCCAATGTCAATTTTGAGGACATACAGTTTAGTATGTATATAATTATGTACCTACAAATATATATATATATATATTATGTATGTTAAATGTTTAATCAAACTGCAGTAACATGGCCTGTCAAGAAGAAGGCAAATTTGAAGACAGTTTTAAAATGTTTTTCTTTCTCAAATATTTCAATCATTAAAATTACATAAAGCATTATAGAGATTCATAGTAGTATTTTATAATTGAAACATATGGTATATAATTAACTCAATTGGTTACAATTTTCTACAAATGAGCTCTATATCAGGGAATTTTTACTTATGAACGATGAGTTTTCATGTCCAACATGTGCAAATATTTCATTGAAACCAATTTTGAAATTGAGATTATATGAGAAAAATATTTATAATAAACTCCTAAAAATATTTCTCATCACAGTGATTAAAAAGATACATAATGATAATATCATTGTCACACCTATCCACAAATCATTCCATACACCAATTAGTTGTATTTGCGGTGTGTGTTTTGGGGTATGGTGTGAGACATGGGAATGAATTTATTATTTGCAGATGTCTTGCAGTCAAATTGCTGTCTCTTTAATTTCTCATAGCCATTTATCTTCATCAGTATAAATATGTACATGTTCTTTCCTCATACCAATGATTCAATACATATACAGTTCAATCATTCTTCAAAATCAAAAAGTACATATACCAAAATATCTAACGGACCTTCTACTAACTACTATTATGAGCTTAAAAACATACAGATTTTTGAATTATTTTCAAATATGGTGACAAATATGATGTTAATAAAATGTTTCATCAAATAATGTAGAAAGTGAACGCTCCCACTTGCCACACTCCTATTACAAAAGAATAATATATTTAGCTGCTACTTTGTAAATACTTAAGATTTTTTGTTAAAGTTCTGCAGGCAAATACATACAATTGAAATAATTATTTGTCAACATCCTGAAGTTATCTGTTTATATGCATACTGCAAAAAGTTTTGTTTGTATGTTATTGTCTTTACAAATTGCTAACTTTGGAAGTCATTATTTTCCTAGTTAATACTTGCTAATTTCCCACTGTTAGTTTTTGCATGGTTACTGGCTATCGTAGTCAGGGTTTGCAAGGAAAACAATTTAATACAGGGCACATGATTTATAGTATTATTGTATATCATTCACCCAAAGAGTCAAATGCAAAAGTGCAGAAAATCTGTCCACATACTAGACACCCAGAGAATCCACCTGAAGGCCTATATCCCATGGCAGTGCGCCATACAAGTCCAGCTGAAAACCTAGAGCCGGCGACAATGTTCTCAACAAGCCAAATGCAGGCCTAGAGCCCATGAAAATGTTTCAGGCAAGTCTGTATCAAAGATCTGCACTGGGAAGGCCCAAAGGTCAGTGGTGGAAACTAGAAAGTCTGGGCCAATGGGGTGAAGGATCTGTGTCAGCAGAATGAGAAATCTGCACTGGAGCCAGTCAGCAATGCTCAAAGTAAGGACCAGAGCTCCCCTGAAAAGAAGTGCAGCCATCTTCAGCAAGCATGAAGTCCCCATTTCCTCTGATGATGAGAACAGCCGAGTTCATATCAGGAAAACCAGCACAAGCTTCTCCAGGAGAATCAGCAGCACCACTTCTTCCTCTACAGTTCTCCTTTTAATGTTGTCTGCAAGAATCCTCAGGTGGGCCCTCCAGAACCAGCACCACATTGATTCAGTTCAGCTGGGTGTTACAAGTTGCCCATTAGTTAATCCTCCACACTGACCTATAGGAAATTCATAAAATGGTCTTTTTACATTTGTGAATTTGTATGTGTATAGATAGATAGATAGATTCTAATTTATTCTATATTTCACCCTAAAAGTATCTCAGACTAGTTGATATCCAACAGTGATATTACTCTCAACTTCATAATCCTAATTGATTATCAATATATCATTCAAAGGAGATTCATAATCATAGTAGTTTTCAATGTAAATAACAAGACACTTCCATGCTATTGATTATTCTATTGCCTTGTGCCTTACTTCTCTATGCTTACTGTTATCTAAATTTTACTCAATCCATGCTCAAGGGATAACAAATATGGCAAACCACAGTTTCTATTCATATATTGCATATTTGCATAACAATGTTGTATGGCCAAAACTAAATCCAATTTATCAGGGAAACATAACATTCCACAATAAAAGACTAGAAAATATTTTTGGAACTGCAATCGATCAACCTCATGAATTACTGAAACTATTTCAAAGTTCTCAGTGAAACGGTACCATTTTATGCATTTTATTCTGGTTTAATTATATATGACTAACATAATAAATCTACAAGCGGTGATTAAAATATACAGTGTTTCTTTAAATTTAAAAACATGTTTAAAACACTTTTCCATTAATACTCTAATCAAGATAATCCCATTGATCCTTCTTATCACTTTCTGAAGCAGTTCTAGAAGTTCTGTTTACTGAGTGACTTTATGTGATCACCCTCTATATGGTGAATGCAGCTGCTCAGTGTCATACAATGGAAAGGCAGCCTCATAAAACATGGTGTAACCTCAAGGCCAAATTAACCATGGAAAATAAATGTTTTGAATCAGTTCAGGACATCAAGGCAGCCAGGACAGAGCACTTAAAGACACTCATGAAAATGGATTTCTAGCACTGCTTCAGAAATTTGCAAGGATGAAGGACTAAATTTGTTCTAAGAGAAGGGGCGTATTTTGAGGGCAACTAATAGCAATATGTCTTTTACCGTAATCCATTTGTTGAAATTTAAACTCATTGTATTTATGAGTCACACCTCATACATAAAGCTACATTACAGCTTATGGTTCCTTTCTATTCAAAGTTGAAGAAACACCATCAAACTTTTCAGGGACTATTGCTAATACCTTAATAAACTTTTGGAATTACATATACATGGTTGCAAGAGCAGCTTGTCTGCAGAATTATTAGGCTTGGGTTACCATGACAAAATCTTTAGGCTGGTAAATTTAAAGGATAGAAATTTATTTTCCAGCATTTTGGAGCCTAGGGAGTTCCACATTGAGACATTGGAATGGTAGATTGAACTTTCTTCCCGTGGCTTGAAGCTGGGGGCATACTTGGCTTTGTACTTTTTTTTCTTTGAGTCTGGGGAGAGAAAGCAAGTAGGTTCTCTGATAGTTCTTACAAAAGTATTAATCCCATAGAAATCCACCCAATCCACAATTACTTCCCCAAGGCCCCATCTCCTAGTATCATCACTTTGGAGGTTAGGTTTAACTTCAAAGAAACACAAATATT
The DNA here is from genome assembly GCA_004363535.1 of Dasyprocta punctata. NCBI lineage: Eukaryota > Metazoa > Chordata > Mammalia > Rodentia > Dasyproctidae > Dasyprocta > Dasyprocta punctata. The sequence goes on along the minus strand of RJWM01026301.1, from coordinate 17,127 downwards.
CGGTCTACAACAGAAAATTTCTAAATCATTTTATGCTGGAAGTATAGCTCAATGTTGAGGGGCTATGTAGCATGCACAAAGCCTGTGTTCAACCCCCAGTACTGCACTAAAAGTGAATCAGTCAATAAATAAACAGAAAATACAAATATTTTTCCTTCTCACTTCTTCCTGGTTAAATCTTATTGCTGTAAGGAAAATCTAACTGACTGAAAATTTCAGTCTGAATTTTGGATTGTTTTTTATGTTGTGTAAGGATCAAACTCACGGCCTTGAAAATACTAGGCGAGGACTTTACCATTGAACTTCACCACCAGTCCTTGATTCTTCTTGAAATGCTGCTTTAGTTTGAAGCTTCCACAGTTGCACTTCTCAATTTGATTCATTTCTGCTTATGCATTGTTGCCCAGGGGATATATTTATCCCCAGTTCTGCAGTTTGGGCTCCTAAGCTCAACACTGTCCTAGATTCCAACTTGCTTGTGAAAAGAGTTGGGTAGACTCAAAAAAATTATTTTTGTAAACTTTTCCCTTCTAACTAAATTTTATACCAGCTAAAGCTTTACTGATCTCAGTGCATTTATGACTGAAATTGTGAGTCAATCTCTCCTTCCTCAAATGGCCATGATACTTAACTTCTCTCTTAATGCCATTGCATTATTTATTGTCAGGTCTTTACTAGCTATTTTAGGTTTTTTGGCAGTGAGCTGAGTTTCATAAGTTTGGCTATTTCTCACACCACGTAAAATAGTACTTTCCTTAAAGCACATATTCAATAAATACTAGATGATGACAGAGAAAATACAGTGCATTAACAGTGATGCATTTCAGGATTAGTGACTGTGTTTGGTTCTTCCTGTGTCACTTAGTCTAGTAGGAAAATACTAAATGTTTCCTAAATGACAAAGAAAATAAATCAATTGACAAGTCATAAGTTATCAATCTTTTCAGAAGAGATATAAAGAAAGCTCTGAGGTTACAGAAAAGAGAAATGAGTAGTTTTGGTAGCATAGAAAAAATAATGAAATGCTTTATCATTTGATATTACAGTCCAAGTTTAATGCTAGGTAGCATCAGAAGGTAGAATATATGTATATATTACATGATGCATAAATAAAGTATAAAATCTATAATTGTACCATAAATAGAGAATGGTAACCTTTGTCAATGTTGTTTTTTGCAATATTACATTTAGAATATTTAATTAGGAATAACTTTGACCCAAGCACTGTGTCACTGAGCTATATCCCCTATCCGAGTTGTGTTATATTTGAAATGTATGGGAATTTTGAAAATTGTCACTTAAATACATTTAGTGTTTTATAAATTTGTCATTTGCTTTCACATTAAATTTTTAAGGCTTTCTAGCTATTATCTCTCTAAAAGAAACCTTCATAATTTGATGTTATTGTTTTACTTTGTTTTAGTTATTTGTTACATGTAGTTTAAAAGTTTACTAGGAAATTGAGATATCAGAAATTGGCTATAATAATGAAATATATTTGTTAATGTTCATATATTGCTATTTGAAGTTAGTCTACATTGTTTAAAAAACATAAAATTCCACAAAATTACTAAGCAATAAAATTATTTTAAAAACATAATGTTTAAAAAAACAGAAATGTGTATTACTCTGGTTTGATACATATGTATTTTATTCATTTTTGGAATTATTATACTGTACCCCATAAATATGTATGAGTACTATATATCAAATAAAATAAATTTTAAAAAGAAATATAAGTAGATTCGGTTGTTGTTTAAATAAGAGGTACAAATTAAAACAATGCTGAGATTTCATTCCACTTCAAAAAGAATGACTATTACCAAGAAATCAACCAATAACTAGTGTCAGTGAGGCTGTGGGGAAAAAAGAACCCTACTGTATTGTCGATGGGAATACAACCACTGTAGAAACCAGTGTGAAGATTCCTCAAAAAAATAAAAATTAGAGATTCCATTTACCCAGCTTTCCCCTTTTGTGTATCTTCCTTAAAGAATTTAAACTATCATACCACAGTGATATATGCATACTGATGTTTATAATCACATAGTTTGTAATAGGTAAAGTCTTAGGAACAGTCCAGATGTCCATTAACCAATGAATGGGTAATGGAATTTTTTAATAAAATGGAGCACTACTCTGCCATAAAGAAGGAAAAACTTGAGACATTTATAGGTAAATGTAGGGACCTTGAGACCACACTCTTACGTGAAGTAAACCAGACACACATGTATAATTATCACATTGTCTCTCTGTTGTGAGAAACTGAAAGTGTATATAAGGACCAAAATGTACAATAGATATTGTGAAATAGGAAAAAATGATTCAAAAGGAAAGGGAAACTAGGAAGGGAACTAAGGAAGGGAAAAGAAAAAATGAGAAAAGAAGGAAAAACTGGAAAGAAAACTTGTAAATAAGGAGGGAAAAAGGAGTCAACGGGAGGGGAGGGAAATTGGGAAAAAAAGAAGAATCAAGACCTAACATGTACAGGTACAAATGTGAATAATTATGTATATCTAAATTGTACCAATAAACTGAATTTTAAAAATAAATAAAAAACACATTCAAGTATCATTGATCAAGATTGTAGCCTATAAAAAAAGGAATTTACCAAACTTAGCACTGTATGTGGGCAATTATACTCACTGGGCTTCCTTAAAGTCAACTGGAAATCTTTCTTCTGCTTTGGCTTCTTTCTTTCTCGAAGGCTACAATGCAGAATTGGAGATAAAGATATCTCGGATCTGCAGAGAAGGCTGGGGTTGTTGATTGACAAGAAAGGTGACAACTGGATCCCAGACACGAATGTGATGCAGCCACAATAATCAGTCTGTGATCATAGTTGAAATTTTATGTGAGAAAGCCATAATCATTTTGTTTTAATATATATTATAAATATGGACACTAAAACATATCTTAAGTAATTCACTAGGTACAAATTCACAAATAAAATCAAGTAACCACAAATTTATAAAACAAGAATTTAAAACAGACTTTCAACTCTACGTGTGTGAAAAATTGACATATATATATATATAAATATATATAAATATATAAATATATATATATAAATATATTATATATATATAAATATATATATATATAAATATATAATCTCAATACTGGGAATTGAAATCACAACCTTACAAATGCCAATCAGATACTGCGTTGCTGAGCTATATCCTCAACCTGAGTTATATATACATTTAAAATGCTTGGGAATTTTGAAAATTTTCTTTTAAATTTGTTTAGTGTTTAAAGAATAAGTTACTGGCTTTCACATTAAATTTTTAAGGTTAATTATTATCTCTCTAAAAGAAGCTTTCATAATTTCATTTTTCTGTGTTACTTTTAGTTATTCATTACATATAGTTTTAAAGTTTACTAGTGACACTGAGATCTCAGAAATTGGCTATAATAATAAAATATAATTGTTAATGTTCATATATTTGCTATTTGTAAATGTTGCATAGCATAATTCTTTATTTGATCCTTTAATATTTCCAAAATAAATCCTTTCATATTTCCAAAATATATTCAAAATAAATCCAAAAAGCGAACGCAAATTTATTCTTAAACAAGACTGACATTTTTTAAGCTCTAGGCTGCTCATGGAAATGGAAACTATGCTGAGGATCAAAACTGCCATCAAGATAGTGTGCAGGAAGGAACAATTTGCTAGTGAGAAGAAGCAGATTAAAGCACAGAGTTTCTGCTCTTAAAATAACTATTAGATTTTGGAACTGAAAAATATCTAAATTGAAAGAAAAAAGACATGCACCTCTGAAAAGCAGGACTGAAGATCCCACGATCTTTGACAGGTGGTAAAAATTTATCACACCTCACTCAAAAGCAGAAAATGCCCACAAAGAATGAAAAATGGAAAAGAAATAAATTAAATGTAGAGATATAGTACCTGGATATTTTTTGAAAAACTGGGAAAACTAAAACTTCCATTAGAGCTTTCTACAACTAAAAATTTTAAAGTAGTTGTACAAGAATGCAGGAAAGAGTGATTTGTAACCCAAAAGAAAATCAGACTTTACCTGTAGATCAGCATTAACAGATAATACATTTTTATTTAGGGTACTCATAAAAAATAAAAATGAAGATATGAAAAAATTATGCCATAACAAGTCCCCAAACATTAAAATATTGGAAAGTATTTTCTTGAACAAGAACCTATAATACAAAATCTATAATGTAGAATCTATAATGAAGAACTCCTTACATAAACATAACAGAAAATAGAACCTAGAAAAAACTAGTAAGCCCAAACAGGTCAATAGAAAATATCCAAAGTCAACAAAAATGTGAAAAATTATGAAAACACAAGAAAACATGAGGAATATGAATGATTAGATGCAAGAACTAAGTTATGCCAAGTGAGAGGAAGAAAGGAGAAATAAGAGGACACAAAAAATTTTTTAAAAAACATTGCTCTTTCTAGATGTTTTTAAAATAATGAAAACAGCTCAGCAAGGGTAAGCACAATTCACCCAGACATACTATCTTAAAATGTTTGCAACTACAAAATAAATAAAACAAAACAAAAAATGAGAAAATATTCAAAACGACAGGCGGAAAAAAAAAAAACAGACATTCAAATAAGCAGTACGAGCCCATGACTTCTCTTTTAGTAGAAACTATAACCAGGAAAACAACAGAATGACATCTTTGCTGAAGGCTGAAACCAAACAAAAAGTATACGAACCCAAAGAAACAAAAACTCTCACCTGTAATTCTAAGCACAGCAAAAATGTTTCTAATTATGAGAGTGATTTTGCACCAATAAATAATGATTAAATGTATCCCATAAAGAAACTCCTTGGGTCAGAGAAAAAAAGTAATTCAATATAGTAACATAAAACTGCTGAAGAAAAATGAAGAACCATTAAATAAACAAACAAATTGGCAAAGGTTAACTTTTTAATCAATAAAGAAATTGAATTTACAGTTCTTAAAAAACAGTTGTAATATAAAAGATGGTAAACATTTTTATAAGTTTTATTTTGATAAGAATAGTATAAAAATATGTCTTGTGACAAAATAGTAAGTTAAAATTGTTTGCATTTCTAGTTTACCACTTCTCATGAGTTAAAACGTGTTGTGTCACAGTCATGCTAAAATCTAAGGAATGCCTGGAGTTACCAGCCTCTAAAAGACACAGAGAAAGACCCTCACATGGAGGTGAGAGAAGAAACTTGGAGTTGTAGCCCACGGAACTGTAGCTACAGGGCCTTTGTTGTTTTAAGTTACCCTGCTTGTAGTAGCTTGTTATAGCCACCGAAGGAAACTAATGGAGATTTTAGAACAGGAAATGGGCTGTCATAGGTTTGAAATAGCTTTGGGAATGGATGATGGATAGAAGCTGGAAGGCAGAATAACAAAACAAAACAAAACAAAAAAACTAAACTGACTTGAGACACTACGACTATAAATGTAAATATTAAAGATGATTGTTGTGAAGACTCAGAAAGGAGGAGGGTTGCAACAATTGTTTTCATAAAAAATAATAAAATAAATCCTGAACCTTGATATTTATCTGAAGGAATGGACTACAAATGTTCACACAAAACCACACAAACAAATGTTTATAGCAACTTTCTTCATCATTACCAAACCTCTGAAAAAACCAAGACATCAACAAGTGAATATATTATGAAATTGTGGTACATTCAGACAAAGGGATATTATTCAGTGCTAAAAAGAAATGAGCTATTCAAACATGAAGTGAGTTCTACTACATTGAAAAAGGCTAATTGTAAAGTTTGTGTACTGTTATGATTCCAGTCCCATTGCATTCAGTGAGTAGAGTAACATAATTCCAAAACATAAAATTAGATTCGAAGAGGATTTGTATTCAACACTGGGTAAAAAATAAACAAAATGGAAACAACAGAATAACAAGGATATTTTACTAATTTGTACTGGTTGGGATCAGTTCTGATGATTATATGTATTTAAGTGTGGCTTCTGAAGTCACAGTACATAGTTTGTAACTTATCTTTAGTACACTGTAATTTTGTAATCTTGATAAATTACTTAATGTTCCATGACTCATTTTTCATTTTTGTATTCAATACAAAACAGTATGTATTTTTTAAATTCATGCATTATGGGCAGCAATATTTAGTCTCGTAATGAACATTTTATATTTGGTGGTATTGGATATCACCACACTAATGCATTATTTCCATCGTGAAAAAAAAATTCATTATTAGTTCACTGTAAATAATGTGATGCATATTTCAATTATATATGACAATGTTACAAGGATGTATGCATTCAGATAAGGAATCAGATATGTAAGTAGGAGACAAATTCCAAACATAAAACTCAAACCAATTTTGTTTAATTGAGGGTCTTTTGGGATGATCAAATAGATCTGAGCTCCCCTTGTGGCACAAGTCTGTAATTACAGCTCTTGAGAGACAGGCAGGAGAATCACGAGTCTCAAGTGAGTGTGAGCCAGATAGCAAGGCCAGCCTGGTTTACCTGGTTAGACCCTGTCTCAAACTCTTTCCATCCTCCAAAAGTGTGTTTGTATCAAGTTGATAACTATCTCTTAAATAACATCATATTTTATTATGTAGTCGATAATATTTTATTTCAGAATAAGATATTTTTATTTTGGATCCTAAACTTTAAAAATCATTTATAACTAATTACCATTATATTATAATGGTTTTGAAGTTAATTTTACAGAGATAACAAATAACTAGTATTTTATTTTATTTATTTTGGTACCAGGGATCAAACTCATGACCTAATGCTTGCCAGGCATGGGCTGTGCCACTGAGCTACATCCCCGGCAAGACCTAGTATTTTAAACAATTGGCTACTTGAAAACATCTATGAAAATACTATGTAAAGTTCAAAAATGTCAAAAAAGAATGACAATGAAGAGTGAAGAAAGAGGGAATAGGAGAAGGAAGAGAGAAAAAGACCAGAAGGTAAAGAAGATGTTTCATTTGTATATTCCATAAGCTGCCAGTCATTAAAAATTACTAAATATTTTTGAAAGCGCATTTTAATAAAACTTAGACACCTTTTGCTAGATAGTACTTTTCTTAACAAATACTGAGTTTGGGGAATGTAAATTAACACTGGTATAAAGGAAAAAAATATTTTGAGTATGAACTATTCATGTGCCAGAAATTGTTATCAAGGGCTATTGGAACAGAAACATTTCTCTGAAATGTTTAAAATTATTATAGAGATTAAAAATGTGAAATATTTATTTTCATATTTAACATAAATATCACCTCCTACTATTGCAGTAGCAGAAAAACATGTCCCATATTCTAGGCCCTACAAATCATGAGTAGGTTAGGTTACTTTGTGAAAGGGAGTTAAATTTGCAGATGTATTTAATGTTGATAAACAGATAAACTTAAATAAAAATATTATTCTACCTATTTAATATGAAAAATCAAAATGTCCTTTATGAGTATGGCAGCAGAGACAAGCAATTCTTGTACTGTTTCTTTGAAATTTTACACAACAGTAGTCTAAGAGGTTACTAAAGATAGTGAACAGTTTTGTATTTTTCAACATATAATAGAGAAAACTATCAGTGTTTGCAAGAATGTTTATCTATCTTAAAAGATAAATGTTTAACGTTAGTATTAATTTGTTTAAAAGCTTTTAAGATTTATAAACTTTTCAGATTATAACTTGCTACTTATTAAATTTTCAGAAAACACATTTTCCTACATTGTGTTAAAGCTTCTAAAATACGTGCCTTCAGTGTTAGGAATACGAATGCTTAAAAGACTGATGGGGACAATGCTTTATTAGAGTATATGTATCTACTTTGTAATTGTGGAATTATGGTACTGATTAACACCATATGTGGCTACAGAAACAACTTGTGCAGTTCAGGATATACAATTTTGCATGTATGTAGCTTATTGCATTATTATTATTATTGCCCTTAGTTTAAAACAGAATTAAAATTGTATTTAAAGAGATCACTGAATATTGTCCTTTGTAAAACTGAACTCTGTGATGCTGCATATAAACACTATTGATAAATCAGTGTTGGGAAAATTTTACTTCCTTAACATATTCTTTTTTTAAGACAAAAAAAGCACAGAAAAATTAAAAAGCAATCAAGCAAACAAAAACAACAATGAAAGTCGAATGATGACAACAACAACAGCAACAAAATAGTGATACAAGTTTTCAAAATAAGATGATAGGAATTTAACAATGGTTGTTACATTTCATATCGTTATCATCGAAATGGTTGCTCAGGCTACAAGATACAAGCATGCAAAATTGATCAAATAATATGGTTTTCCTTTGAGCAGTTTCTTTCCCTTTCATTATATCAGTTGTAACTTCTGGATCTTATTTACTTTCAGTTTCTTACACTAGTGAGACAATATGGTGTTTACACGTGAATCTGATTTATTTCATTTATGAGTATGGTTTCTAGTTGCATCCATTTACCCATAAAAACCTCGAGTATATCTTTCTTTATATCAGAGTAGTTCTCCATTGTGTAAAAATATCACATCTTTTTTATTCATTCCTCAGTTGATGGGCATTTATGTTGTTTCCAGGATCTGGCTATTATAAATTATGCAGCTATAAACATGGGGTGCATGTGTATGTTGTTTTTAGTTCTTCAGGGAAGATACTCAGAAAGGGACTAGCTGGGTCAAATGGGATCTCTAATCCTAGTTTTTTTTGAGGAATCTCCTTCCTGAACTCCACAGTGATTCTTTTAGTCTATATTCCTAGCAATCATTCATAGAAACATTAGTTTTTCTCACATCCTTGCCAGCACGTGTAATATTTTATGTTTTTGCTGATTGTTATTGTTACTAAGTAAGATGAAATCTCATAGTTGTTTTAATTTCGACTTTCCTAACAGCTAAAAATGATGAGTATTTCTGTATGTAATTATTGGCCATTTCTACTTCTTTTGAGATGTGTCTATTCAGTTCATTTGTGCATTTTTTATTGGATCTTTTTTTGTATATAACTTAGTGAATTTCTTGTATGTTTTAGACACAAATTGTGTGCCTTCAGAATGGAAGAAGGAATGGAGGGGTTGCACGCCCAGCATCCCCCAGGTCACCGGGGAGTCACAGTGTGCTGAGTGTCCTAGCTGAAGGCCTCCACAGCAAACTGTAGCTAGGCGTACCAGGCTTAGTATGTTGCACAGAACCTGGTAGGACCCCATCCAGAGACCCCAAGCAGCTTGGGAGGCTGGGGCACTGTGTGATGAGAGCTGAAGGCCTACCCAGTGTACTCCACTTACCGTTCAGCCTTGGTACACCACTCAGAACCTGGTAGGACTCTGCCCAGTGACCTCAAGCAGCTGGGGAGATCCACTAAGCCACATGAGTTGTGCTGAGGGTCCACCCAGTATACTCCCCTGATTTGCGGAGACTTTGAGTGCCACTAGGGAAGTGGTAATGTCTGACTAACATTCCCCACTCAAATGGGGAAACTCCCTGCAGTATGGATAGCAATCCTCAACCCAAGAAAGAACTGAGACTTTGAATTAAGCTGCCCCAGGGGAATACAGGAAAACAACAAAACAAAAGAGCAAAATGCAATCTCAAACCTCTGGCCCATCCCAAACAAGGCTAGGAGACATGGACATAGAAGAAAATGTAAACCATACACCTGCAACTTTTGAGATGATAGCAACTGAAGTAAAGAAACAACTCCATGAAACTCTACAGGAACTCATATCAGAAATAATCTCCCAGGTAAAAGAAGAAATAATAAACATAATGAAAGAAATGCTGAATGCATCTAAAGAAGACATGGTTTAAAAAATAGAGGAGCACAGCAAAATGATAGAAACCTTGAATGAACAATATAAGAAGCAACTAGAATGCATGAAATACATTCAAAGAGATCCAGGAAATTAAAAATTCCATTGAAAGCTGGCAAAACGACCTCAATGAATGTGAAGATAGACTTTCAGACCTAGAAGACAGGATGGCAACTAGTGAACAGGAAGGAAAAGATCTTTAAAAAATAACAAGGAATCAGGAAATAACAATTCAACAATTACAAGCTGATGCAAAGAAAAACAATATAAGACTAATAAATATAAATGAAAAAGAAGGTGACAACACAAATGATATCAAAAGGCAATTTACAGAAGTAATAGCTGAAAATTTTCCAAACATGGGAAAGAAAACTGATACACATACAAGTGAAGCATATAGAACTTCAATTAGTCATAACCAAGGAAAGGAGAGAGGAAAGAAAAAGGATGGGAGGGAGACAGAGAGAAAAAGAGAGAAAGGTGGGGGGGCGGAAAGGAAGGAGAAAAAAGACAACTTTATTACTGTAGTTATTTAAGTCATGATTGAAAATTCAGACTGAAGTATCATTTAATTCAAAAGATTACTTCTTAAAATAAATGCACACTGTTTTCATGTATCTCAAATATTACCTAAAATTTAGTGCATAACAAAAAGCTTTTAAAATGGTCTGATTCTTCATGTTGTCTGCATTTCTATTTTTCACAGTGACCTCTCATTTTTCTTTCCTATATATAGTTTTCTTTAAACCCATATAATGTAATCAGTTTCTTTCAGCCTACTATATAATTATAAAACCCTAAGCTGTAGCAATACTCCACTATCTTATGTGTTGCATTACCGTTAATATGTTATTCCAAATTCATCTATTACTTTTTTCTCCTGAGGATCAATCTATACAAAATAAATTGCTCCTACTCACAAATTATTTACACAAATCCTTAAAAACATTATAAGAGCACTTAGATTGAGTTTACAAAGGAAGAACACTTCTTATAATATTGAAAAATCTAGGGCCGGGAGTTTGGTTCAGTGCCTTAAGCACCTGCCCTGGCAAGCGCGAGGTTATGAGTTCAATCCCCGGTGCCGCAAAAAAAAAAAAAAAAAAAAAAAAAAAAAAAAAAAAAAAAAAAAAAAAAAAAAAAAAAAAAAAAAAAAAATATATATATATATATATATATATATATATATATATAGAAAAATCTTAGAGAAAGTAGAGCCAATAATTTAATTTTCAGCTACAGACCTGCAAACTGGACTTTATATAAGACCGAAAATTTTTAGATAGAAAATTTTTTCGTAATAATCTGTTGTACTTTGTCTTTCTCAGCCCATAAAACAATAGCTAGCATATTAAATCATTTTGTAAATAGACTGTTTTTTCTTCTGCTTAAAGCTAATTACAACGGGATTTTTACCTTTTATAATTCGGGAAAAAAGGACTTTTTTGTTTTCATAGTGCTAGGGATCAAACCCAGGGCCTTATGAATGGAAGGCAAGAACTGTACCACTGAACCACATCCTCAGCCACAGGATTAGCTTTCTTTGGCAAACTTGACTTTACATTAATAAAGTGGCTGATTTTTAGAGGTGAAAGCACAATAAATATTCACATTTAATTTTTTTCACTTTCTCTAATATCAAGCCCAAGCCATTAACCACTGATTTGGAAGCATGGTCCACTGATACATAATTAGTGTGTTCTAGTTTATAGCACACCTCAGAACACTGGGAAACCTGCCAGTCACTGTCCATTTGCTGACACCTCTCTGGTGATAACTTCTAAAACCATATATTTTGATTTTCTAAGTTTGCACTATGATCTTAGACCTAGATCACATTAGTGAGCTATGCTTTCTGTTTAACAATTGATTTTCCTCATTTACCTTTGTCTGTGATTAGATACCCTAGCCACAAGGATTTGCATTGTTCTTCATGCTAACAATAAATTGTAAGAATATTTATTAAGCATTTATTGATGTTTGAACAGGCTAATGTAATATTCAGGACTTATTTCTGTGTTTATTAATTAATATATGTAAATAATTATATTCCATCATTTCACACTAGAGTTTTAAAATGATTTATTAGCATTTTATAAGTTATAAAATTTAGTAAATTGACTTTTAACTTACCAGATATGTTACAAGTCCATAATCATTCTCTCTTGTTTCTGGTTATCAAATTTGAATGCACAGCTATGTACTCAGTGCCCCAAATTTGACAAGCTGAGAAACTGATAATGAAAGAATGAAATAAGGCAACAGACAGTGCATTTTCTTGTGATTGATATGTCTAGTTAATTAGAAGTTAATTATGGGATGAAGTGTGTTAGTATAGCAAAATATTTCTGCAATTTTAAAGATATTAGGTCAAAAGGTTTGCTTTTGAGTTTCAATATTTCACTTCTTTAATTATTTAAAACATTATCATGAAGACATTCAAAGACATTTTCAGATATATAAAAATAATAATATTAAATCTGTTTTGTTTCACTCACTGTGAAGGAAATTGTTTTCTTAACTGAAATATAAATTATTTCAAGTGAGAATAATTATTTTAAATATATGTCTGATTTAATTACTTAGCACTTTTTCTGTATGGATTACATTTCTGCTTCTAACATTATATCATAATACTGTTACATCAGTTATAGTTTAAATATAATTCAAATGAGTCACCTAAAATACCTGTGGTAGAGGTTAGGTCTCAGCACAGAAATGTGAGAATTGTTGGAAACATTATGAGATCCTTAAGGCACTGGGGTGCTGCCCTTGGAAGGGATTCAGGGTTAATTCTTAAGCTGAGACTGTTAAGAAATACCAAGACTGGTCTACCACCCATGTCTGTCTTTCTTTCTCTCTGTGTGAGCTCCTTCACTTGCTTAAATTTCTGCCATGGTGTCACATATCACATGGTGATCCAACTACGACGCATCTACTGGAGGCTGAATCTGTGGGGTGGCACAATCTTGGACATTCGATCTTTAAAACAGTGAACTAAATAGTCTTCTGTTTACCCTTGACTCAGCCCCAGGCATTTTGTTAGAGCAATGGATATGGACTACTATGATATCGTTATTTTTAAAATACTCAATCATTAATAATCTTATCTACTAGCTGCCCAGTTCATAATAGCCAGATCTGGGAAACAGCATAAATGCCCCTCAACTGAGGAATGGACAAAAAAGATGTGGTATTTCTATATAATTGAAAATTACTCAGCTATAAAGAATCATAAACTAGACATTTTCACACTTAAATGGTTGCGCCTTGAAAATATACTTATCAGTGAACTAAGCAACACACACGTAATGGTCGTATTGTTGCACTTGTGTGACAAACTGTAAAAAACTCTATGTATGTATATAAAAAATTTGTTAAGATATTTAAAGAAAAAGAATTTTGAATAAAATGTAGTTTTCACAGGACCATTTTCAGATTTCATTTTTACTGTGAATTGTTCTTGTGAAAATAGTATAGCATTCATAACATTTGTGTGTCTTGCCGATGTTTTTCGTAGTCTCCTATACATTCTTTTTTTCTCATAAAATAAAAAAAATCTCATTCACAATCTACATGTCATGCAACATTCATAACAAAGTTTTTTGAATCATTTGTGTATGTTTAAATAAGGAAGACTGTAAGTACAAAGAATAATTTCCGAGAGAAGAGAATATTTCCCACCATCAGTGCAGATATTGGGAATCACTTAAAAATAAAATTGTTTCAAGAGTCTATATTTTTAATGAGTGAAATATGTAAATATGGTGAAGCATACTGAGATAGATTGTTTTTCAATGACAAAAGAGCAAAATGCAATATGAACATGCAAGACATAGGAAACAAAATATTATGAAAAGTAGCATTCTGAAATTGTATGTGAGTGTAGAAAAGGGTAGAGTATACCAAGTTTAAATTTGAGAAAATTTTATCAGAAGTAAATATCATTTATTATTTTAGCAGGATATATTTAAGCAAAAGTTTAAAATAAAATTGAGCTAATGTTAATATAATCACATACAAAATAAAAGTATAAGAATAAACTTCATAATTCTAATGATCTTGACTCCATATTGACAAAAGAAATTCCTTAAATAAATGATATTAAGATAACATTAAAAATTCTAATTGTATGCAAGATTTATGTAATATAAAAAAAGTATCTCAAAATTGTGGAATTTTTCTATGTGAAAAACATTTTACTTAAGCTGAGGTAGAAGTAAAACTTTCCTACATCTCTTTCAAAATTATTTTAACTAGTAGTAAATTATTGGAATAAGCTACTAAAATAAATACATTTTGCACAAAGTAATAGAAATGCAACACTGTTTTGTGCTGTTTTGCCACACATAAACATAAACACACATATGCAACATTGACTCAAAGCTTATAAAATCATGACAACTATATAAGGTGTGATTAATTGTTTTGTGAAAACAAGACGTTGCTATATGTTTCACTTGTTAGGATATGTTTTCCTAAGTCACATTTAAAGTATAAAATTGGATTAAAGAGAGTTTAAGTTATGGATTTTTAAGGTTATGTTAAGCACTGCAATGTGGAGCTAACCTTTTACACAGATGGGATAACGTCTCAGTCTGCCATTTCAGCACCTGCCCTTCGGTGTGTTTATAGTTGATATTTTAAGCATACAGTAAATGCAGAAAGGAAATTTCATACAACACAAGCAACAGATATGTCTAAAAATTCAACTCTGTCACTAAAATCCCATTACATATCTGTTTAATATCATTTTGAAGGAAATGCTATTTTTTCCTTCTGTAGCAATAAAATGCTACATTTAAAATCAATCTGTGCATAACTCACTGACATGGATTAAAACTCTAGCTTGTGTGGTATTTTAGCAGGCTGTACAGCATGAAAATGTCACCTTTTCTTTTGGGTGGAAGTGTTTTGGCTTTTCCCAGAATAAAATATACAGAATTTAACATTAGCTTTAGAAAGAAAAATTCTGTTAACCTAAAAGTTCACCGAAATGTTAACTTTGCAAAACTGTCGCTAAATAACAGAATGTCTAAGGATGTAGTCTTCCAAAATACAATCACTCCAGGTCATTCTTCTTTTTATTTATTATTAAGTATATTTTGTAATTCCAATAAACTGGAAACAACTATTCCAAAAACTATGTATGAAAATACTGATAAACTGCGTAACGTGTTCATTCATCAATTTTCTTTGGAGCATACTTGTGAAAGTTAAAGGTATGTGAGTCCTGATTATACCAAACTGCTGATGTGAATGAAATGTGCTATAAGGATAGTGTAACAAAGACTGTTGTTTTCACACTTGCTTTGTGAACTTTCATGTTTCTTGGCTTTAAAGTCTTGAACTCTTTTTACTGATACTTAGGTCAAAATAGCACTGCCTTAAGGGATATATGACATTTATTCCTAACTATTATAGGAATTCTTACTCAAAGTAGTGCTCAGGGTAATAAGAAAGGAAATGTTATGCTGTAGAAAAAGACAAAAAATTAAACATGCATTGTAGTTACTTTCATCATTATATGAAAATTACAAAGCACAACAATAGTGAATGATTTTTAAAATCCTACCTTCAGCTCACAGGTCATTGCTTTTCAATACTATAGTAATAAATATTGTTATAAATAATATAAATAAATACATAAATGATGCTATAGGAATAAATATTTTTAAAAATGAAGTTGTGTTACTTACATCATTGATCACATTATATATTATATGTGGCCCAAAATAATTCTGCCTCAATCCATGTAGCCTTGGCAAGCATTAGGTTGGATATTCACTGTTTTTTCTTCAATTTCACCTCTAATGAATATTCAGAGTCTGATTATTATCAACTCTATTATTTATGAGAACATTGCTTATTTACTTTTGTAGATAAATAGGGCAAACTAAAGCAAATATCTGTGATTTTCAGAGAAGCCTGATATTTTACTTCATTTTTTGTATAATACAGCTCCCTATATTTTAACATGACCAAGCACTGGTAGTGATTCAGTATGAATTAACTAATGGAAAACTCCGATTTTAAAATATTGTCCAGTAGTGAACTTGCTGGTGATAGGTTTGTATAGTAATTTACAAAAAACAGAAATCTTGACACAGACCGGGAGGTGTCCTCATTTGCTGACAGGCTTATCTACTTGTTCATTTTTCTGACACATGGCTGCTCACCATTCAATGACCTGAAAATATTGAAACAGACTTCCGTGTGTGCAGAAAGTTTTATGAAAAGAATTCTAAATTTTAAAGTCAACAATGATTAAGCACAAGCAGAGTATTTGTTGTTGATAAAACAGCACAGAGTAAAACATGAATAATCCCTGTGAAGGTAAAGAAACTACAGAAGGACAACAAATATGAAAATTTCTGTGACAAAGTGACAAACATAAAATAGATTGAAATGGAAGCAGAAAGAAGTGGCTGTTCTATCACTATATAATCTAAGTTTATTGCATTGGAAATTTATATGCAAGGAACTAGGTTAAGTGTGGTGGGTAAGAAAGTTTGTGAGTTTTCTTCTACCTTTGATTTTTTGAGAGTAAGAGATGATGAAATGATTTTATTCAATAATCTTTCCTTAGTGTCTAGAACATCTGGCCATAGACGTGTATATAAATGTGTGCAGAATTAAACAGTGTGAGTTAATGACCACAATAACTTAGAAGAGAGTCCACCAATCCTACATTTAGAAAGACAAGGAATTTTTCAATCTTACAGAGAATCTACTAGTCATAACAACTGTCTGTAACTTGACATACACTACTGATAACATTTACAAATGGAAGCTGAACAATTTTTTTATACTTTCGAACTACAATACTATAGCACATAATAGATTAAGTGCAGAATAAAGTGTAGGAAATGTAAAGAAGAAACACTTGAATTTTTTTAAATGTATGGTTTCATTCAGAATTATCAAGAGTTTCATTCAGAATTATCAAGATTGGAATATTTCAGTAAATACAAGGATATTTTAAGCCCTGCACTTAATAGGTAGATGTGTGAAAGAGCCTAGAATGTTTGAATTTCTTGTTTAGGAAATTTTCTTTTCCAAGGATGCATTCTGGTTAGGGTTAATGTTTTATTTTTTCAAATATATGAAGTTCATACATATTGCACTTTGAAATCATTCACTGGAGTATTTTGCTACTTAGGCTTTCTAGAGGAACAGAACCAATAGAATGTGTACATAATTATAGGAGGATATTTATTGGAGTGGCTTACATGATTGTATGCTGGGTAGTACCACAATAGCCACCTACAGGCTAGAGAACCAGGGAAACTCCTGGTTACTCAGTTTAATAAGCTGGAAGCCTC